>CM021102.1:422523258-422573834 GCA_007115665.2 Sequoiadendron giganteum | reverse complement strand
GGAGTCATATAAAATGTAATTCAGATGAAAATAAACTTATCACCATAGTGCTTTGCTACCATGAGATTTGTTAGTATATTAAAACAATACTCCTTAGTGAATCCTGAGCATATAACCATAAACATGCAATTTGTGTTCAAGCATTTGATTAACTCATTAAGTCAAAGCAAGAGAAAAAATTACACTTTCAACTACACCATTGAAACTGAATGAAAAAAACCTTGATAAATCCATTCATAATCCATGGCCCATACATAGGAGAGCAAAATGTCTTAATTTTTTTAGATTTCTTTCGATATCAGTAATTACAAAAGCATAGTATACTTATTTCATACTATTCCCAACCCAGCATGATTTCCTACATAATACCTTCAAAATCTTGCATTACCACTAACTGTACCTATTGTAAGCCTTCGGACCCAAAAAAAACAACAACCCTTAACAATGAGCCGTCAAATCTCCTTTATAGGACAGGAGAGCAACAAAGCAATAGGCTACATTGTTCATTCCAAAATTGAATTTCATTTAGAATGAAATTCAAATTCACATTCCTCATCATTAGAAAAAACCATAATCAGTTCGAGGAATCAAAACAGTTATACCATTGTAACCAATCGGAGCTAAAGAAAAAAGAGTGTGGCAAGCATGCGTATGTCCACATCAACACACCACCCAAAAGTAACACACCCACCAACTACAACTACTTGTAAGACACACAACCCTAGTAGAGGTGACCGCTCATGGTCCTCGCTTCAGTAAGAAGTGAGCCCAACTTCCTTTTATCCGCTTTAACACATGATCTGGTAGCATGGCATAGGGCCATCACAGTTATCGGGGCAACTATGAGGGACTCTTCATTGACCCCCAACAGCTCGGTCATGGACGCTAAGTAATGTCGGTATTCCGAGTTAGTTTCGAACCCATCACCATCAGAACCAGAAGATAGCACCAGTGGGGACTTGGAGCTCCCCAACCCTTTATAAGCATCATGGACAACCTCGGGCTTGCTAAGGATAGGTTGTACCTCGTCAGGCTGTAAATTTCTCACCCCGAGTCTGGTACTTCTACACACAACCGAATGGTCCATTGCAAAGAACACCTCGCAAAATATAAGAGAGACTCGACCACCTGCAAACAAGATAACTCAAAATGCGATGATAATACCAAATAACACAATGAGCATTTATAGAGTTAATTGGTGCGAGAATATTAATTGCTCGAATGCAGCACAAGCATTCAAGCATTTTAGTGGCTGATGTAGCCACCACAAATTATTCCTAGCTTGTGAAGGCATGGCGTACAACCCATCATTGCATTTATCAAGAGAACACTGTTTGCATGCAGGAAAATCATGCGAGGATCCACTGAAAAAACCCACGCCATTAATGAGAACAACTTGTAGAGAGCAAGAACTCCCAATGCGGATGAACAGGAACCCAACAAAAATTGAACCATTAATGCAGATCGAACATGAAAAGTCGAATGACTCAGATGAATCAATAATTGTTTGAAAATCCACATCAGCGCCCTGGGAGAACCATGCCCAATCACAACCCAAGAAAACAAGAGGTTGCAACTGGACAACAGGTCCCACCTAGCCCTGTTGCTTCAAGAACCAGGCCACGTGTCGCCTCTTCACAGACCTCGCAGTACCCTCAGGGGCCTTTAATTTGATCAGGCGAGATCTGTGAGGAAGGATTATCATTGATATCCCTCGTTAATACCCCACGGGTAGAAAACACCCACCTTAAACCCCAAAACCCTAACCTCCATCCATGTAAATTTTAAGTCCCACCACAATCCTTGTACGGTCCACATGATTTTTTTATCCTTTGTTGAAGAAACTATTACAATATATTTATTATTTATGTACTTATTTTCCATACATGTTTATAAAAGTTTGAAATTATTAATAATATTAATTTTGGCAAGACATTAAAAGAGTGTTGATTGTAAAAAATATGCATCCTAATGTGAAAATGCAAACAATGGAAGCAATGACTATAACACATAAATTTTTACGTAGTATCCAATTCAAAGAATCATGTTACCCTCTACCTTGAATTTTTTAGTATAAAAAGCTAAGGAAATGCTATAAATAAGATAATAAGTTGACTATTAGCATATACCAATTTTCATAGAGATGTAGATTGTTGGATGTTGTGGTTGTGTTGTTCATGATATGTGGTTGTCATTGATGTCAACACTATTAGCATTAATGTCTTAAAGGTTGTATATGTCGAGGATATTGAGAAAATTAGAGTTGTGGAGATCAGAGTGGTGGAAATTTTTGTACATTGGTATTCTGAAGTCATGTATTAAAGGGTTTGTTTCTGAGCCTATCTAGTATATCCTCTGGAATTTTCAGAGGTGTGCATCAAGATTGGAGCGAGTTATGAGTTTTTGTGTTCCTATAGTTATTTTGTTGCTATAGTTGGTGTTTCTGAAAGAAGAGAATGTAATTCTGGTGAATTGAATTGTTGTGTATGCTCTTGAGATGTTCATTGATGTTTCTTGATCTCATACTCTATCATTGTGGTACGTCCACGTTGATCAGTGTGCTCGTGATCAAAGATTTTTCCTTTGCATGTTCGAGTTTTCATGTTCTTGGTTGACATGATGGTGGTAGCGTGTTGTAGATCCTTGTGGATTAATTTTTGAATGCTTGGCATGTTCGAGGATGTTGATTTAGGCCTTCATTATGTTGTGACCGATTTAGGTTGGTGCGCATTAAGATTTGTTCATGAATTGGGCTGACAGTTTGTATTCATCTATTATTTATTTTTGGTCGATAGAGTTGTTAATGTAAATTCATGAAGTGGATATATAAGAGCGATTGTTTTATTCATTTAGAGAGAATGTATGTGAAGTGTATGCAAGATATGTGTGAATAAATATTAGATCATTTGAATGCAGAGCAGAGTGTGAAGAAGTTTAAGCAAAGTATGAAGAAGTATTTATGTGCCTAACTGAAACTGTCATCAGGCTTTTGAAGAAGCTAATTTCTCAGTTCAACCTCATCAGATGGATTTAATTTGATTAGCTTATGTAAGGCAGTGAGCCTTCCCTTTGAGCACTGAGCTCTAGGCAGTGTTCCTAAATGCATGTGCATTCCTTATTCATTTCTTTTATACTTTTAACAGGGTATAAATTGTGGATTAACCTCCACCATGGTTTTTCCCCTAATAGGGTTTGTACACAAAAATCTTGGTGTTATGTGTGTTTCTGATGTGTTGTTGATTCATGCTTTCACTATTAATTATCAGATCTGAGATTAAAGGTTAATAAGGTTAAATAAGTTTCAATTTTGTAACAACTGATTCACCCCCCCTCTCAGTTGTCTATCCTTGTTTTCCAACATATATATCCTCCATTTTAAAATACACAAAACAATATTCAGTAGATAATCAACCATCTTTCATTTGTATAGTGATTATTTTATCCCTATAGGAAACAAGTAGAGTATATAAAGAAAACTAACAAAGCCATAACTACCCCTATTTTGTAGTTTGGTGTGCATTCCTTCCTCTCCCTAATCTTCTCTGATTATTTTGAAGAGACCAAGTGTTGTAACTAAACTATGGTTCATTCTATGTGCATGTAATTTTGATCTTGATAGAGAAAATTAAAAAAATATTAATCTACTCTTGTCAAAACACAAACAACACTCAGATTTAGTATAAGAGTCAACCAATCATAAGGAAAACATAATATGAAGATGAATTTTCTCAAATCTTGTGGTTGTAGATGCCCTTTTGAAATCTATGCAAAATGTCGGAGGATAGACAAAGCTCATGAACTATTTAACACAATGCCTCGAATAATTGTAATCTCATGGAATGCACTCTAATTAGAAAAGTCTCATCACTGCCCTCATAACAATCTATCAATTTTTTTTAGTGTCTATTGTGTTATACCCAATTTGGGACATGGGGTATAACAAAATAGACACTAAAATAAATTGAGAGATTACAATTCTTTGAGATATTTTGTCAAATAGTTCACAAGCTTTTTCTATCCTTCCACATTCTGTATAAATTTTAAAAGGCATCTACAACCACAACATTTGAAAAAATTCATCTTCATGTTATGCTTTGATGGATGTCTATACCTTGTTCCAAATCTCCCATATTAAGGAAACCAATAAGGATTTTGGTGAAGGTTGTGGAATTTTTCTTTACATCTACCAATTGCATTTGTTTTGAAAGTTTCTAAAACCTTTTCAACAAATCCATTATGTGTATATTCTAAAATCATTATAGTACACAATTTCACATTTATTTGGCTTTGCATCTACCAATTGTATTTTCTTGAATTTCCCTACAATATTTTCAATGTAGATCTCTTTTGTGGATATCTTATAGTCCTTGTAGTCCACATCACTTTGTTTTCTGAAGAAACTATTACCATATATTTATTATTTATGTTCTTATTTTGCATACATGTTTGTAAGTTTGATATTACAATTAATAATATTAATTTTGGCAAGACATTAAAAGATTTTGTTGATTTTAAAAATATATGCATCCCAATGTAAAAATGCCAACAATGGAAGCAATGATTGTAACACATAATTTTTTATGTAGTATCCAATTCAAAGGATGATGTTACAATTTAGGGTTATGATTGGGTATTTAATTGGGGTTAGGATTTAGTGTTTGGGTTAGTGTTAGGTTTAGAGTTAGGGTTAGGGTTAGGAAAATAATGTTAGGATTAGGGTTAGATTAGGGTTTATGTTTTATGGTTAGGGTTAGATTTAGAGTTTTGGTTATGGTTGGGATTATATATGAAATTAGGGTTAGGGTTTAGGATTACAATTAGGGATTATAGTATTAGGGTTATATTTAGAATTAAGTTTTAGGGTTATTGTTATGATTAAGGGTTGTTTTTATATTTGGCTTAGAGTTGGGGTTAGGATTAGGGCCAAGGATAGGGCTAGGGTTAAGTTTAGGGATAGGTTTAGGGTTATTAGAGTGAATGCAACTAATTAATAAAAGAAAAAATATTTAGGGTTAGGTAATTAGGGTCAGGGTTGGGGTTAGAGTTTTGGTTGTGGTTAGGGTTATAAAGATAGGATAAAGGTGAGGGTTAGGGTCAAGGTTAAGGTTTCGAGAAAAAAGGGTTAGGTTATGATTAGGGTTAGGGCTAGGTTTAAGATTTGGAATATAGTTTAGGGTGTAGCATTTGTATTTAGTTTAGGTTTACAATTAGGGTTAAGGTTAGGGTGTAAGTTAAGGTTAATGTTAGGGTTAGATTAGAATTAGGATCATGGTTTAGGGTTTAGGGTTAGGGTTGTGTTTATGTTTAGGGTTACAATTAAGATCATGGTTTAGGGTTTAGGGTTAGAGTTATGTTTATGTTTAGGGTTGTGATAAAAATGATTTGGGTTATGGTTAAGATTATGGTTTTGAGAAATAGTGTTAGGGTTAAAGTTATGGCTAGGGTTACATTAATGAGAAAATGATGGTTTACTTTCCAAGTAAGGGTTAGGATTAGGTTTATTGTCAGGGCTAGGGTTAAGGTTAGGGTATGAGTCAATCTTATGATTAGGGTTAGGGTTATGGTTAGATTAGGGATATGATGTTAGGTTTCAAGAAAAGGTATAAATTTAAGATTAAGCCATAGTTGGCTATAATGAACATGAGAAAAAATGGATCTAATTTCCTTTTGTGGGAAAATAATCAACTACGACTTAAACTTAAATTTAGAGATTACCCTAAACTCTAACCATAACCATAAACCTAATCCAAAACCTAACCCTAAAGAAAACACATAACCTAACCCTAATTGTAGTGTTTGAGGCTAGGCTCAAACACTATATAACCTAACCCTATATAACCTAACACATAACCTAGCACTAGAAAAAAATTCTTCTCCCAAACAATCTCCTCTACTTCTATTCACGCCTACTGGAGTTGCAACATTCAACATTGGTGCTTCAACCATTCATTCAAAGCTAAGAATTCCAATAAGAGATTTCAATGAACTAGAAGGGACAAGACTTACAACTTTCCAAGAAGAAATATCACATGTCAGATACATATTGATAGATGAAATGAGTTTCTTTGGGGAGAGGTTGCTTGAAAACATAGATTCCAGGCTTCGACAAGCATTCCCAAAAAATAGTAACCAAAGTTTTGGAGGTGAGTTCTGGATCGAAATTGCTAACTTTGATAACTTTACATTACAATATTTTTTATTCAATTCTATTATAGTTCCTTCTATACAAATTCATACTTATCAATTTAATTAAATATTTTATATTCAGGCATATCTACATGATTTTAGTTGGAGACTTGGCACAATTACCTCCAGTAAATGACATGGCTCCATATGAAAGCAAAAGGTGAGAAAAGCTACTATGGGAAGAATTCAAAATGGTCATTACATTAAGTTGTGTTTTTCGACAAGATGGACAAAATGAAGAACAACAAATATTTCGTCAAATTCTAACAAACATTAAGGATGTGAATCCCACAATCGACGATTGGATGTTGCTTATGTCAAGAACAAATGCAAGAACCAATGCTTCAGAGAACGAAGAATTTGAAAGCAGTGTTCATTTGTAATATAATTAATGATTTAACAATATTATAATTATTATTAATCTAATACAATATTAATATTATTAATAATATACCAATAATATTAATAATCTAATATAATTACTATTAATCTATAGATTATATATAATCTTAATATATCAAATATATCATTATAATTCATATAATGTAATATAATATATTAATATTATAATAACATTACTATTAATCTAATAATAATATAATCTTAATATATTAAATATTATATTATAATATAATATAAAATTAATAAATAATAATATAACATAAATAAATAATATAATCATAATACATAATATATCTCAATTAATATTGGCATGTGTTTGTTGCCTGCAACACTGTCACTGAAACTAGCTTATATACCTTATATATAATCTATATAATATACACCGAGATTTATCATTTTTGAGGCATATTTTTCTTTGCTTTTTCTTTTTTGAATCTTAAGGTGAGTTGGGACAGCAAGGTTCTAATGTCGAAGTTGAGTTACCTAGGGTAGCGTGGGAATAACAACATGGAGCATAAAGAAGTGTTGAGTCATGCCAAGTCATGGCAAGTTAAGGTAGGTTTCAAGGGTAAGGCAACCCTACAAGGTGAGTTGGACTCGTTAAGATGTTAGCCAGGCTAGGAAGAGTCTACAAATCAAGGGAAGGTCCCTATGGGTTATTACTGGTGATGAGAAGTCAGAAATGGGGGAGTCAGCCTAGAGTACAGTGTCATCCTATCGATGTCTAGTATTTGGACTAATAAATTATATAGGGAGGTATGGTTGTTCAAGGAAAGGAGCACCATAGGGATGCAATCGGGTTGCACCGAGAGTCCATAGCCGAACACCAAATGGAAAGGGTGTTCCAGTACTCTTCCTTCCAGGAGCGAAAAAGAAGTAGCTCCCACCTTGAGTCCCATAGTGGCTCAGGTGTTCATCATAGTCTTAGGAGTGAGGAAGTATCGTTCCACCCTGGCTATGAAGTGAGGGGTTTTGTGGTGAACCCAACATCCTAAACCCTGTGAATGCAGTAACAGGGCCAACATGGGTTAGTTCCCAGACATGTCATCGAGGAAGCTAGATGTTGCTACGATTTTTTAATGACCGTCGATCATCCATCAGTTGATCCTAACCATTCCCCGCAATCCCATGATGACCTCACCGCTAAGTTTCAACTGATTACGATATCACGAGCGAGTGCCACATGTCTCAGTCGGTGATGCCAAAGGAATAATCAAAGTGCTTTAATATTTATGTCGAGTTTTAATACATTATATGATAGGTTACTAAAGCGGCTGTGAGATGCACGTGCTCAAAATTGACGATGATGTTATAATCTTGATGAAAAGTTTCTTGACGGTTATGTTCAGTGCTGGTGACTGCTATGAATGAACATGATTTCCGATGGTGGAGATCAACGGTTGCTCGCCCTCGTGTGATACAAAGATGCAAGGTGTTTATTCATTGTGATATCACGGGCGAGTGCCACATGTCTTTCCTTGGTGATGCATAATGTGGTGGGCCCTTGGTGCTGAGATGGAGATTACATCAGCCTTTTGAAGGTAGTCATTCAATAACTTCTCAAACACAAGATGTGATTTTGGCCCTATTAGGAGAAGAAAAAAGAACAATGGAAAAGATTTAAAGGTTGATTGTCAACATGAGAATGTATTATACTCATGAGTTAATAATAATTAAAAAATAAAAATGAATGTTATTATTGTAAGAAAAAGGATCACATAGTGTGGACTTGTATAACTCGAGCCAATGATGTTCTTGAGGGAGAACTTAAAGAAAAACCAAATGATCTTATCTTAGACTATATATATTTGTTTGTTTCAATGAACATGTTTTGTTGTGAGGAATGTAAAACTTAATGGAGGGTGTTGGAATATTAAGATTAACATTAATAAATTCACCTTACTAACTTGTTTATTTTTGTTATTAAATAATTAGTTATATTCTTATAAGATAGTAGTTCAAATGGGAAGGTATATTTGAAAGGCTTTGTAAAATCCATATTTTAATATATTCCCAAATGAACTGTATGATATAATTATTATTTTGAGTGTGTTTGTGTGCAGATATAAGTTCTCTTGACTTTTCCAATATATTTTGTATGCTCTATTAGCCATGACTTCATGATTAATTTTCCACTTTCGACACTACTTCTTACTAACTTTGCAAATGGCAGTTTACTTCTACTTAAAACTTGTGGTAATTTCATTAATCTCTTGCTACCTCTGGTGTTGAATTGGACTAGTTATGTCATCTAGGATTTGTTCCTCAATTTTTTTTACTTTTTTCAAATTTTTTTTATGATGGTTATACTTGTATTACCATGAATGGACATAAATTTGAGGATTTTGGGTGTTTTCATTCAATTTTTCATGTTTTCCCCTTAGCTCCTACTTTATGTGTGTTTTTTATGGAAGCCTTTGGATATCTTTTGGCTAATAGTATTTCATGGAACCTTATTAAAGGTGCTACTTTTCGTAACTCTATAGCCCAACTATTCAATGGTCATTTTTCTAATGACTCCTTTCTCACTCTCTTGGAGGACAAACGTGACATTATTTAGGATATTCAATGCCTAGATATTTTCTTGAAAGCTTTAAGGTCAAATATATAGTGGCATAAAACTCAATGTTATAGGAAATCATTCTTAGCCAAGCCCAATTGGTTCAATTCCTATGGATAGAAGGGGGTTGATCATAAGGAAGTGTTGAGATTCCTAAGCATCTCTTTTACCTTTTAGGTTTCTCCTTCCTCTTTAAGGAAACATATCATTTCTAGAGCTGAGAAAAATTATCATATTAAATTATGAAGCCCCTTTCTTTGGCAAGGAGATTCCATGTGTGTTCAAAAATTCTTGTTGCACACATTTCCATTACTCATGTTGTTAAGAACCTTGCAAATCCTCATATTTGAAGATTGAAAAAATCCAAAGGTATATTTTATGGCCTCCCTTTAACCAAGGAAAATGGTTTCACAAAGTATCCTAGGAGTTTTGTTATTTACCTCATGACTATAATAGGCTTGGCTTACTTTATATTCACTACTCTAAATGGCGCCATAATAGGCTTTGCTTGCTTTATATTCACTACTCTAAATGGCACCATAATTTTAAATTTAATTAACATACTATAAAACCTAACTAAACCAGGTTGTAGCTCGTCAAATTGGACAAGCAAAAGGTCAATACCGGTGCAGAGGAAGAGTTTGGAGGAGTGAAAACAAGGTCAATACTAGTGCCGATGAAGAGTTTGGAGCTAAAACAAGGTCAATACCAGGGCCGAGGATGAGGTTGAGGGCACTCAGGGAAAATTGACGACCAAGGGACAATGAGTACTATAAGTTTGGCACCCCCATTCTTTTTAACCTACAATTTTCATGCCTATTTTCCAAAGATCTTCTCGTACATTGGCCCCCCCATTCTCGTAAAATGGTATAAGATAGGATAGAAAAAATAAAATAGCTTAGTCTTTCATATTTTTATAGTGATTACTAGAGGCACATAGACCAATTCTTCATAATAGAAGAATTTGAGCATACTTTTCCAATGATGGCATTATGAGAAAACCTTAGGTTAAATGAATAATTCCTAGCTAAGTTCTTGAAATCATGTCCAACCGTATAATAGAAGACTGCTGCTATGTGTACTTGGATAACATGGAGAAAGGCTCTTTGGGCTCTTTCATCAACCTACATATTGTTAAATTTTAACACCTAAAAGTGAGAATGAAGAATCTTTCCTAGGATGGTGGCCAATTATGCTTCTCAACACCTAGATTACAAAATCCTTGTCAATATCATTACCATCACAATTAAACCTATTGCTTGAGATATAGTCATAGAGGTAAATAAATTGGATTTCTTGATAGTAGATACATTCTAGACAATTCAATCCTTGCTTTGGAGATTGTTGAATGGGCCCAACAAACTACTCATGATGCCCTTACTATTAAGTTAAAAGTTTGACAAGGCATATGATTGCATAAAATGTCCTTTCATTTATAAAAGGCTCAAATGGATTTATTTTCAACCCTAAATTATTATCACACATTCAAAATTACAAAATACCAGTTAATGAAGAACCTTCATTTGAAGGTGATGTCGTCATGACCTTTGAATGAAGAACCTTCATTCAAAAATGATGCCATGTCAAGACTTTCAAATGAAGGTATTTTTTATTTTAAATATTTCATGTCCAAAATGCTTTATAAAAGGAACCTTGGCATGAAGGACCTTCAAATGAAGACCTTAATTCAAAGGCCCTTCATTAGAAGATCATTCATATGAAGGTTCCTTTAATGCCATCCCATTATAGCTCTTAGAGTTGTTAGAGATATTTTTGTTTCGAAGTAGAGATTAGACCATCAAACAGTGTCACCATGACTCTACCAAGATATCCATCAAATTGATAAACCCTGACTTAACAACCACAATTTCACAAGAAAATTGCACTTGTCAACCCTAGGGCATCAATTCAATGCCAAGTTTCTTGCTTTAAAAGACCCCTAAATTCAATGAAACTCTATCATACCATGATGCAAACCAATCCACTGAGTTATAGTTCCAAGATAGTGGGTGGATTGGTGGATGTCATTTGTATTTAGCCCTCAAACCCTTACATAGGAAAAATAGGGCAGTCCTTGTAAATCTGGTAAAGACATGCCACTCCAGTCATCAAAATTGTTTACCAATTCCTTAATCTTCCTACTCAAATCATTAGGTAAGCTTGAAAACCTTGCAATGATTTTACAAAAAACTTGAGTAGGCCTTAATGATTGGGGCTTGTTGTGTGCATCGAATCTAGAGGCCTTATACATAACATCTAGGTCATTGGCCCTAGGGATCCACTTCTCAACTAAAGGAAAAACTAATTCCTAATCCCTAGTAATGTTTCTTATTGAATCTAGGAATAAAGAATATAAAGAATAAATTGATGGTAATCTACCATCAACTCCCTAATTCAAATGCCTAAAAACTGTGTCTACAACTTCATTTTGCTTGGCAACTGCTCCCTTCTCACTTTCTTTTAGAGCTTCCTGTAGCTCTCTAATCTTATTAAGCATCTGATTTTTGGTGGGATCTACAGAGTACTCAACCTCCTCTTCAATTGGCTCTAATGAAGGACTAGGAGTAGGAGTCTGGATGGGGGACCCAGGAGTAGAAACAATTGGAGAAGTTGGAGGTATTGATCTTGATGTAGAAGGTATGGCTAGGGTACCAGGAGCACTAGAAGAGTCCCCCACATGTCTGTACTTCAACCTGTCTACCTCAGTTTCCAGCTCAACATTCCTTTGCTGTATTCTACCATACTTTGCAATAATGGTGTTATACTTCTCCATCAAACTTTTCTTCTCAATTTCTTCTCTTTCAGTTATCTTTTGGGCCAATTTGGCCACATTTACAGTCAATTTTGTAGCTCATGTAGTTGAAGTTTCATAATCTCTTTTGATTATTAACCCTCCCCTTAGGTTTGGGTTAATATCAGTAACATAGGGCAAGGGCCAACCTAAACTTAGGAAGTAATAAAGTTAGGAAAAATATTTAACTCAATTTATAAAATGGGGCCCGACCTAGACGAAACAATGAGACATAAGTCATTTCAATACCCACTCCAAAAAGGTAACGACTGAATATATCTCACCCAAGATTTTACATGGAACATTAGGATTTTTATGAAAGCCAAGGTAAAACCCAACTGTAGGTTCCTCCCAAACAATGTAACAAGCCAAGACAAGGGAAAAACATAAATGGAATTCAAAGAACAAGATTTGAAACTCCATCAAATCCACCATGATTCACACCAATCCACCAAGTTACAGTTCCAAGATAGTGAGTGGATTGGTGGATGCCATTTCTATTTAGCCCTCAAACCCTTACACAGGCACAACAGGGCAGTCCCTTTATTTGATTGTTTAATCCCACAAAATAGTGATTGAGAACTTCAAAACAAATGCAAATGAAAGGGAACACATATATTTATCTACACCAATGATTTCAGAGCATTTCAAGCTTGTATGGATCCATACAACACAAAAGAACTTCAGAAAAATTGTAAAAACACAAAAAATTGCTTCAAGAACGTGGTATCTGATATGAAATTTTGGTATCAACTCCTCCAACAATTGCAATGGGATGGGAATACAATATGATAGAAGTGGGATAAAAAATGCATCGTTTGAAGCATCAAACCAATATGCAAAGATGAAAGAAAGTGCTAACCCCTTAAACTGAAAAAGTTTCTTTTAACTTTAAGTTTGTTGGGTAGCCAATTCTTTTAAGTTATCAAATCCTACCATCATACATAATCAAAATGTTGTTGTTTCAAATGAATATACGCACTAACTTTCACTATTTGAAGATGTTGAAACCTTGTCATAGAGAATTAGAACATTGATGTGACCACTCATCCTACCTTAAAACATACCAAAAGTCTCCTAGCAATTAGACATAGGAAGATTTAAGATGACTTAAACATTTTTTATTGCCAAAGCATAAACTTATGATGACTTTACCAGGCCTAGTATACACTCCCTCCCCATTAACTACTTAGACATATGGAAATTAAATGTAAATTTTCTGCTATTTTTAGTCATGTAGGTGTCCAATAAACCACTTGGTGGTGTTTCCCTTCAAGTTTATTTAATTTAATGAAGAGCAAAAGTCCTTTGATTATAATTAGAGAATACATTTGATGCCTTGGTTGTGTAACTTGTGGACCATAGTCACATTTAACACTTGTTACAAAGTTTGGGAGTTAAAACATTAAGTAGATTTGATTTGTGATAGACACATTTGGACGGTAGTAACAATAACTTGCAATCTATCAAGACTTGATTACCTTATAACTTGTCAAATTCTAGCAATGAAATGATAGATTAATCATAATATCACCTTCAGATCACATCACTATGAAAGAACTTCATCCAACATCCTTATGAGTGCAGGTACCACCAAATAGGTATTTGTCATATTTTTCTTCCTCGAGCGAGGAAAATTTAGGAAGAGAAAAGGAAAGCGAGACATGTAGTAGTTCTAAAAGAGGGAGATCAACTAGAGGTTAAAAGATTAGAAGAAAATTCCATAAATGCATGGAATTTTTTCTTGCTGAAGGGGGGTCATGTTCTTATGATGATGAGAGAATAGGCGACATCAAGGTGCCCTTCAGGTACAAACATCTACGGAAACAATGGGTACCCAAGGAACTTCCTCCAATAAACACTGATCTTTGTGTCAACGAGAGGATATATCACATAACACCATTGTCATTACATGGTTTGGGCCTATTTTATGTGGATGGCATAAAGGTTTGTTATGAAAAATTTACTAAGTTGATGGAGTATGTTGGACCCTATTATAGTTACAAAGATTGGATGCAGCTGGTTCAATATACATGAAGTATGTGTAGGTATGCACTATCAGAACATTATATACAACTAAAAGATAAGGATCAAAATAAAGGAGTGGCTAGGTACATTGATGGGAGGCCAAAAGAATCAGGGAATATTGTAGGGTTTATAAATAGTACACAACCTAGGTCAACAAATAAGCAATCTAATTGTATATTCGAGGCACGAGAGGGAAATCATGTATTCGTATGTGCGATAAAATCAATAACTGCAGGGGAAGAGTTGCTAATCGATTACAATTTGAATCACTTAGATACAAACACAATTACTATGAGGGTGGTATGTACTATATACCATTTTACCCAACCTCCAATTAATGACTCCAATATACCATTTTACTATTATGTTTTTTTTTGTAAGTCTATTGGTTTCATTTCGGTAATGTTTTTTATATTTATTTTTTGTCATAGCAGGACATTGATCATACAAGGAAGGATCTCGACTAGAGCACAGATCATGATCCATCTTCAGGCACTTCTATCTGATAGGTTTACCTCATTGTAATTGTACAAATTAGATATGAGAAAAATATTTTATTATTATGCTTTTTTCATGAGTTTATTGGGTTAATTTCGATAATCTTTTTAATATTCTTGTTGCAGTCGTTTGATCGGGGAAAGGCACCAATAGTATAGGAGAACATCCATATGGAGGTACAGTCACTATTATGCGATGATGACATCGCATTTTCTACAAACCCTGTCGATATGATGAGGAAGGACCAAAAAAATTGCATTCAAGAAATCCTTCAATTGGTATTCATAGTGCCTGAAACAGATGAGATAAGAGAAAGGGTTAAAATATTGTCTGAGAGAGCATAAAACTTGCAAGTAAGTTGTCATGAGATCTTTAATTATAACATAAGTTCATTCATGGTTTTATATTTTGTACTCTTTTATGTCATGAACTAAAATATGTGTTGTTTTTACAGGATTATTTGCATCCTCATCATGCTGTTGGCCATGGTCAAGGTACTGCAAGTGTTTCTTAGGAAGTAGGGGACGGTACAAGTGTCAATCCTAATCTTCTTGCGCATAAAACACATCATCCGACCCCATCATCCATGCCTATATTGTCGGCAACACATACCATGCAGGCATTCGGTAGTCAACCGTCTAGTAGCGAACACATGCCACTACATGTGTCAGTACCTATTGATACAAAGGATGCTAATATTGGTGATGTTTTAGGAGCATTTTTTGGATCTTCTCGTATTACTAGTACAGGAACATTGCCAGTCACATTTGTGGTGATCGAGGATTTCCTTCCCATAAAAATAGAGAAGGTCCCAGGTACTTGAAAATGTTTTAATTATTATTATATATAATCCAATTTAAATTTACTTATTGATCACTCTTTATAGACTAATGATCCCATGATCATTTTGTAGGAAATGATGTTTTTTATAAACATCTAAGTGATATTACATTGGAGCTCTTCGGGCCCACCATACGTACACGGTGGAATGCCCAAAATCAAGATTTAAAAGATGAGATCATTAACCGTTTAGTTGTGTTGTTCGGTGATAAAAAATTCAACCGAACCAAGGTCCTTAAGAAAGTTGGTACCTATCTAAAGTATGTGAGGGACTAATATAGGTCACACTTAGAGAAGAATAGAAAGTACAAGTGTCCCCCCATGATTCTGGAAAGGGAGTGGAAGGACTTGGTGTCAGATGGAAAGGAGAAGGTTGAAAAGAAGAAAGGAAAGACACCACCAGGCCAAGGAAGGTATGTGATACTATCAACAATTTCATTATATTTTGATTACTCTTTCTTTTTACATAATCTAACGTATTTAAAAAATTTCATAGGCTGCCCGACACATCGAAGGCAACAAAGGCAAGACTAGAAAAATATGGGAAACACAAACTTGGCTCTAGTGGTTATATGAAAATAGCCGCATGATTTGTAAGTATCAATAAATGAAATATTGCATCCAAATAATAAATTGCAAACAATTTTGGTTTTATCACACCATAGAATCAAAATTCATGATTGCATGCAAAAACCAGGGCTTTGATTTCAATAGAGTGCCCATAGAAGAGGACCTGAAGATTGCCTTCCACCAAGGCTATGGAGCCTTGATTGAACAACTAAGAGTCTTGAATGGGCAAACACAATCTTCCACTACATCCAACACGCAGGTAAATAAACTCAATAAATTTTATTTCAAATTGAATACTTGTGCAATCTGTTCAATATTAATTTCCACCATAATAATGTGCCTGTTTGTTTTACACAGATAAGTAATGATAATACTGCACATGACATTGGAATGCAGCCTGGTGAGAGTGGAGCACAACCTGCCAATGAAGGCCATGGTGTGCATCCCGGTACTAGATATATTCATGTGCTATACAAAACGTAGTATGGATTAATATAATTAAACATCTTTAATTGCATTTGGTGTATTAATCAATGTAACCTTTCGTGTTTCAACTTTAGAGCATGTAGAGTGTGATCAACATGTTGAGCATGATCAGGCTAGAAAAGATCAGGAACATGATGTGGCTCCATCAAGTAAAGAGGACCACTCTAATATTCTTTTAAACATATTTAATTGCAATTGGTGTATTAATTAATGTAATCTTTCATGTTTCAACTCTAGATCAAGATTTAGAGGGTGTTCAGCATGTTGAGCATGAGGCTATAAGACAATATCAGGAATATGATGTGGCCCAATCAGGTAAAGAGAACCACTTTGATGTTCTTTTAATTAATGAAATACATGTAACAATAATAATAAAACATATCAATTTAACATTTCTTTGCTATTGCAGCAGACCCCCCCTTGCAGCCACGTCCACGTTGTGAGTACACGACTGGGCATACATTAAGATCACAAGTACAACTCAGAACAACTCAAGGGGGGACAAATGATTTTGAAAACGATACTCCACTTCAGGTTTTTTTAGCTGCAAAAAAGAAACAAAAAAAGAAGTGATTGTAATCATATTATGACAGCCATATTTTTGATAATATGTAAAAACTGTAAAAATAAAATATGTTAATGAATGAATGTGAATATGTTAATGAATAAATGTTATATGTTAATGAATGAATGAATCTTATATGTTATTAATGGAGGATAAATGAATGAATGTTATATGTTATTAATGGATGAATGAATGATTAATGTTATATGATTGGGTATGGGGAATTGAGAGGGATGTGAGGGGGGGGGGAGGGGCCAAATAAGCTTCCACCTTCACGTGGTTGGCCCTATTAAGTAGAGAATATTAAATTATTCTCAAAACAAAGAGAAGCTCAATAAGGTAAGTAATGCACTTTTCAATATAAGAAATGCATCGTTTGAAGCATCAAACCAATATGCAAAGATGAAAGAAAGTGCTAACTTATCACTATGAACATTGTGTTGTGTGTGGATTTGGTTTCAAAGCTCTGTTTTTTATTTTTATTTTAGTGGTCTCTAAAATTTGACATTTGTGCATAACAGGTTAGTGGAAAATTTGACAGCTCTAAAGGGTTTAGAGGCTCAATTGAGATAGATACACAGATATTTGGATCTTTTTGTTGATGGGAGGCTTCCACTTAACCATGAAATTTTGTACCATCTGCAGGTATGCTAAAATATCTCTACTTACATTCATTCAACTTACTGTAATATAATATCTAACAAAAATCTCCTTTTCATTATACTTAGATGGATTTTCATGCCCTGTTCCAAAGCACATGTTTTAAAAAAGGCAAGAAGGATGTTGGCAAGGGTTAAGGAATTTGGCTTTACACCTGCCAATTGCATAGTTTACTTCATTCATATAGCATATTGCCAATGCATTTCACAATTGTTGGAATCATATCCTATAATTACAAAACTAGTAAAATTAAAATATGTAAGTTTCAAATATGACATTGCATATCTTTCTATGAATTTTTGAAATAAAATATCAAAATGGAGTAGAATTAAAAAAATAATCTGCATAATTTCTAAGAGATCAGGGAATTTTTTGTAGATTTATCTTGAATATATTTAAGACAAAAGTAACTTATACAGATTGAAGTAGAATATCGGTAGTCTAAAATCACTAGTCAACACATCTTAGTAGTATCTCAATTCAAGAGAACTAGGTCCACTATCCATTAGCCAATAAAACAAATAAAATCAATTCATAAGATTATTCTATTCTAATAGGGTTGACTAGTTGCTTGTTTCTTTTTGATTGTCAGGAAGTTGTCAATATACACTTGGTTTTCTTGCCTTCTCTTTCCTCGTGGCCAGAGAGTTTCTGTAGAAGGCATCAAATTAACCTTCAAGATTGACAATGGCAATGAGTACAAGGTCAATATAACTTAATGCTAATTGGGTATGATTTTATTTGTTCAAGATCAATTTTCATTCATTTTCTACTCACACTACTTTTATTTACATTTATGTTTTGCTAATATCCATTTTCCTTTACATTCATATTCTTCTATACATATTGTGTTTACAATAATGTTTTCCTTAATTTAATCTAGGGGAGAGGACCCAGTACCTGAGCAACTTTCAATGTCATGCTGTTAGGATTTACTGTGAAGCTAATCCAAAGTTTTTCATTGCTGCTCGAGGCCATATTGCAGTGCTTTCTCTAGGAAGCCCACATGATCCCCATCAGGTATCTTCTTTTTGTAGTCTCTAAATTTCTTAGAAGAAATCAACAACCAGTTTGTCTAAATGTGGCTCCTTGTTTACACATTAATATCTCTTTTGGCAGCAATGGATCAAAGTGGATTCATGGGGTCTTAAAGAGAAGGCTCTCAAACATGGAGATCAAGAGTGGGACCAGGTAAAACCATTCATAATCATGCTCATATTGTTTTATTGACTATCTAAGAGCTAAGTATCTAGGATAACATTCTGTATTTTTCTATTGAATTTCCAGAGTGAGAATAATTTTGGGTTTGCAATCCTATTTTTTAGTACACTAGCTAAGTATCCAAGATGCACTGCAGGTACTTTTTCTCACCAAATTGCTCATTTTCCACAAATTTAGATTCTAGTGTGTAGTTTAATATTCACTAGTTTGATTTTTTCTTTTTTAGCAAAATTAGAATCCAGTTCGTAGGTTGTGCTTGTTGTCCATGACAGTCCCCTTGATCTCATGACTCATCATAGGTTTTATATTTTGCTCCAATTGTTGATCAACATCAAATGTGGCCATCATAATATCATCCATAGCCTCCATATTCTACAATTATTCATTGCTCATTTCTCATACATAGTAACCAAATAATGCAGGCCTAGAGCTTGGACTACAGATGTATGCAAAAAATGATAAATCCCTGCCTCTGTAAGCCTAATTAAACACAACAACTGACATGTTGTTTGATATTTTAAACAGTCATATGACTGTCCTTTTTCTACCTTGTAAACACTTACTCAATGCATACAATAATTTATTGAAATGCAAAGTTGAATGGCCTCTTAACTCTTGACACTAATGTCATTGCATTTGTCCAAACAGGGTTAATCATATTGTGATCTAAATTTTCATAATGAAGTCTTCCAATCTGTCCTTTAAATCTGAGCATTGATGACAATCCATCTTGTCTTTTACTACCCCTATTAAATGCTCATGGTCTTGGCACATCAAATTTCTCTCTTTGATTGACCTGCCCTTATGTCCTATCATTATCCCTATGGATACACTTTGGAGCCTCCTACTACTTTTATATATTGCCCAGAGTCACCCCGATAAGTATTTTGATCCATTTGTATCTTCATCGACAAGAGATCATGTATCGCTAGGATATTTTATAGTTTCCCTGATTTGGTGAGTCTCCTTGATGATTATTCTTTCGAACTCAACTATGTCACCAAGATTCCTGCCAATGTAATCTTATCGGCATCACATAGTGGGTTGGGTAGACATTCAGAACTTACTTCGATGGTATATGTCTTGCCGATATGCTTCCGTCGTGCTTCGTCAATGAGACAAGATGTGTATCTTGTCAATGAAGTGTCATCACTGAGACCAAAATCTAGTCCTCCTGATATATCTTCTCAGGAAATTTTGATCGCTGTAATAGTCTTGATCTTTCACCAATATGCCTACATTTCAATGAATAGTTTTTTTAAAAAAAAAATTGTATTGTTCCATCAAAATTGTGATGAACCGCAAAAAGCGTCTAAAGAATCTGCAATGTATTCGATGAAATTTCACTGTAATGACTTGCCTATTTCATTGTGATTTCAACGAACTTATATTGTTAATCCGACGGTTTGGTAAAGGTATGCCGCTTGTGCTCCGGGTGCTGTTCGTCGCTAGAGTGACAAAATTGCCATCTTGGTTCCGACGAATGTATGTCGCTGTTCTGACGCTTCAATGAAGGTATGCCGCCCGTGCTCTAGGTACTATTCGTCGCTAGACCGATAGCACTATCATCTTGGTTCTGACGAATGTATGGAGTTTCTTTGACGCTTCAGCGACGGTATGCCGCTTGTGCTCCAGGTACTGTTTTTCGCTAGACCGACGACACTGTCGTCTCGGTTCTGACAAATGTATGTCACTGCTCTGATAATTTAGCAAAGGTATGCCACCCCTGCTCTGGGTACTATTCATCACTAGAAAGATGACACTATCATCTTGGTTTTGATGAATGTATATCGCTGCTCTGTCGCTTCAGTGACGGTATGCCACCCGTGGTCCAACCACTGTTCATCACTCGATCGTCGAAGTGGGCGTCACGGTTTTGATGAATGTATGTCGTTGCTCTAACACTTCAGCGATGGTATGCCACCTATGTTCCAGCCACTATTCATCACACAATCGATGAAGTGGGCATCATGGTTCTGACGAATGTATGTCACTGCTTTGATGCTTCAGCAAAGGTATGTCACCCGTGGTCCGACCACTGTTTGTCGCGTGATCAACCAAGTGCGCATCACGGTTCTGATGTTTATATGTCACTGCTCTGATGCTTCAGTGAAGGTATGCTGCCCATGGTCCAGCCACTATTTGTCGTGCAATTGACCAAGTGGGCATCGCGGTTCCGACGAGCTTTCGTCGTGAGGTCGATATTTTATAGTCCGTTGGGATATAGACAAAAAGTGAGCAACGACACTAATTTTTGTGATTCGTTGGTCGACCGACAATAGATCATCGAAATTCCAATGAACAACTATTGGAAATTGGGGTCAAATTCAATAGTGGACAATGGATGCAAGGCTATTTTTGCGAGATTCGCTAGAGAGGTTCCAACCTAGAGACCGACGATTTCAGCACCAGAGGCCATTGAGAGTTTTCACCAGTTGGTTGCCCAACCTTGAGCATATGATCAGGGTCAGCCCATTGCTCAGACCACTCCTACTTACGATGCATGGGTTGTGCCACCACGATGAATTACAAATCATGTAGGTGCTCCTCCTAGAGGGAGGCCATGAGGGAGAGGTGTCAGAGGTAGAGGATAGGAAGGATAGGATGGCCATGATGGATAGGTTCTAAGGGATCCTCTAGTCAGACATCAACCTCCTCATTAGCCTCCAGTAGTGTAGCAATAGCCAATGCCACCACCAGATGCTAGAGATGCATAGATACAATAGTTGCAAGAATAGGTGCAGGATTTGACAGGTGAGCGAGACTAGGCTCTCCAATAGATTTTGGTTGTGACTCCTAAGTGAGACCAGGCTCGACAACAGGTGGTCACAGTGAATTCTGAGAAGGATGTGGCTCTTCAAAGAGTTCAGGTTGTTACCGAGGAGAGAGACCTAGAGGTTTTGAGACAATAATAGATAGAGGTTATAGTAGCAGCCACACATGGTCAGACTATTTCGGTCACATTATATCATATTACAGGAAACACTATCACAGGGATGTTCCAATGTCTCTTCAACAACTCAATTTTGCATAGCGTAGTGATGCACATCACCATGTCGAGGATCAGCCTGAGCGGCAGGCTGGAGAGGGTAGTAGCCACCAGGGCTAGCATTTTTGATGTATAATTTTTTTTTGATTTTTCCCCATTCTTTATACTGATATACATTCATGGGCTCCTTTTTGATAGCCTTGTGGATATTATACTTATTATCAATATACATACACTGATCCAAATTTTGTACTATGACACATTTTTTGATATATATATGATATGGATACAGATGATTCATGCTATGATGTGTTGATTTTATTTCATGTATGGATGAATATGATATGGATGCTTATACCTGATCATGTATGGATGCATTTACTTTTATTCCCATGTGATATGGATGGATGCAATGTTATATTGTTTTTCATTATCTTTTCACGATATGATATGAATGGATGTCTATGATATGTAGATTTTATGGATGCAAATGATATGGATGCATTTCTGTTTGTATATTTTCTATGCATGTTATGATGATGAATTCATATAGGTGGATGAATGCAATGGTTATGATATGCAATTATTTAAGATGCTTAGAATAACAAATCTATATTATTCATCACAACTTAAATGATAATGCAGAATGTGTGATGTGAGATGAAAATGATTATGTTGATGAATGTTTTATGCTTATGATATGATTATGAGATACATGTATGCTGATGGTTTGTGGATGTAGGATGGATGCATTAATGATGTTTTTGAGTGTCATGATATAAATTAGTGTGGAGAGAAGATAGAAGAATAAAGAATCAATAATCGTTGTTGATGATGATTGCTTCAAAAGATACAACATGTCCATGATCCATCAAGACTTTATTAGAGATAGTGGCAAGACAATGCAAAAGAATGCAGGATGAAATGCAGGATGGGTGCTCATAGTTCGGGATTGGGATTTTCCATCATTCCTTATTGTTTGATATAACACATAGAAACAATGCATCAAGGTATTGATAATTACGATGACATTGTATCTAGTATAATGGACTTTGACTCGACAAGCATATAGGATAGTTCTTGTTCACACCTTGATATATGAAAACGTTGTTGGAATGTAAGTTAGAAGTTTAGAACATATTGGACCAAAGCATACACAATAGTCAACAAAATACTTGAAATGACCTTCCTACACACAACTAAGAAAGTATGCACCAAGATTGTTTTACAAGAGTATGCACAAACACAACAAATGAAAGATAATGACCGATGCCCCATTCCTTCCTCTCTAAATCGTTTTAGATAGAAATCATCGAGAGGTCCTTGGAATGGGTCATTAAGATAAATCATAAGAAAAGATCAAAGACAAATAGTCAGTGTGATTTATAGCTCTTTCCTAGTTTAAGTTTAGCTTAGGTGATATTTGATGCTGATGTCTATTGCAGGAAGGATACATCCTAGGACATGTTGATCAAAGGGTTGTTTGATGTTAGGATGATGATGCTAAAATGAGTTGTTACTATAAACTTCAATGATGCATTTACCTATGATTTTACACTTTAGATTTTGAATTTTGAGTTCACACTTTATAACTTGCCATGTTTATTTTCTACTTGTTTTGCCAAAGGGTGAAGGTGATGATTGCTTATAATGGGTCAAAGTTTATTACAGGTGAAAGAGAGATGGGACAGATGGAATTTTGGATCTTTTGGAATATTTGAATGTTTTTGGTCTTTTTGAAATGTTTTGAGGCTATTTTTGGTCTTTTTGAAAGCTTATATGAATGCTTAGGTTTTTTTGATTTTCTGACGTTGTTTAGGGTTTTTTGAATATTTAAGGCTTTTTAGGTCTTTTGAATGTTTTCTATTTTTTGAATATCTAGATGTTTTTGGATTTTTGAATATCTAGATGTTTGTGGATTTCTGGGATATTTGGATGTTTTGGGGTTTCTTGAATTATTTGGATGTTTTGGGGTTTTCTGAATTATTTAGATGTTTTGGGTTTTTTTGAATTATTTGGATGTTTTGGGGTTTTCTAAATTTACAAGTTTCGACCAAGAACCTAACCTAAAGACCTATCGTAGGGGCCTTGGGGGCTGATCAAAGATTAGCCTTGCCTATGTTATACATGTAGAGACCATGTAGTTTGACTAACTCGACCCATTTACAAGACAAAAATATGAACAAACAAAAGACAATGACTAATTACAATAGACTGCTAAAGGACTGACCTAAGGTGTCTCAGGGGCATATCAATGATGGCCTTGCCTATGTTCAATCTTAGAGACAACATAGTTTGACAAGAGACATTATTTTTTGGATTTTTTGATGTTCGAGCTTTTTAGGGATTTTGATGCATTTTGGATATTTTGGATTTTCACACAATTTTTATGATTTGGATATGGATGTGTGTGATGATATCAGTGATCTATTTGGGATTTTGTTGAAAACCAAGCTTAGGATTGATTTATCTGATTGATGGATTGATGATGATAACATTGTTGAGGATACACAACAATGCAAGGATAGTGTTAAGCAACATGAGGATTGGGAAGGATATCCTGAGATGATGATGAATTGATTGGATAAGATTGATCAAGATTTTGAAGCTTGGTTTGGAACAAAGTCAATTGGAATGATTTGATGGGATATTGAAGTGCAAGGTATATTCAACTGATATTGATTGTTTGGATTGATGTTCGAGAAGAGATAAAGCTTGATAAGGAACATCTTCTTGTCAAAATGTGTCATGGGCTAGTGATTTGGATTTTTTTGGATTTAGACTTTACAATTTTCCAAATATTTTTGAATTTTAACTGTAGAAGATTTTGATTTTTTTTGGATTTTGATGAAGTTTTATGAATGTTTTTAGGATTTTTGATGATATTTTGAGGCAAACGATACCTAGATCATGATGTGAATGTCATGTTGTGAGATAAAAGACATGGATCAAGAGTTATTTGAAAAAAAGAGTGCGATATCCTACCACCAGTTAGCAATTCTTCATAATGTAATGGATAACCAAGATAGGTAATGTACATGCAAAGTGTTCAACATATTTTTATCATGCTAGATATAGGCTATGGGACTTCATGAGATAAAATGGTAAAGAGCCTACTAGGAGTTTTCCATGAGCAGAGTTGAAGTATACACCAAATCTTTGTCAAGATCAAGATAAAGTGGAATATCTAGATAAATCTATATTGGATGGATGGAAAGATCTATCATGACAAGGATTAGATGCTTCTGTCTAAGAATGATCATATAGATGCTTGATTCTACTCATGATGCCTTTTTTCTAGGTTTTCATCATAGTACTTGACCAAAGTGCCACCTTAGTGGTTTTCATTAGAGGATAATTTTTTTCTTTACTATTTTCTTGATTTTTTGATTTTTTGATGTTTTGAATTTTTTACCCTCATGTTGAACCACCTAGTGGAACTAAGGTAGATGCCACTACCATAATATGCCGGTGATATTTTTCTTGAAGAAGCTACTTTGCTAAGATACGAGCACTTGAATGCAATTTTGAAGAACTGATGTTTGCCTTGCTGGTACATAAATTAACCTTGTCTAGGTGCACACATCGCGATATGGTACCTTAATAATCCTTACAATGAAGAGTAGCTACTAACACACAGTCAATGAGAGAATTAGATATTGTGAATGGAGTGTATGGTGTCATGCATGAAGGAATATGAAATGGATTGGTCGATGATTTGGAACATTTGACTCTCCAAACTTGGGAAGATGAGCAATGATGGGTGGGAATGGAGGTTTTCATGGAATTAGGACCAACCATTGGATATACTTTGTTCCTTGCTTGAGAAACCTACTTTTGTATTTGAGGACACTTTTGATGGATGCATTTCCCTTTTTTATTTTTCCCCTTAGTTTCTTGATTAATGGAATTTTTGAGGGATGATTTTCTCTATTTCTCTTTGGTATCCATTTGTATTTGCTTTGTCTTTTTTGCTTGACTGCTTCATTTTTTTTTATGATCTTTTCCTTGCTTTGATATGAACTCTTTCTACGTTGGTCCCAATTTGTGTATGAGATGATGGGTGAATGACAACTAAATATAGAACTAGTCATAGCATTGACAATATTTTCATCATAAAGATCCTTCATGCCCCATATGTTTATGTTTATTGTATACAAGATTTCCTCTAGCCTTGTGAAGGTATTATCAATACCTAATCCTTTGCCTTGATAATGTATCCTTTGATCCATAGCCACCGAATATGACTTGTCATGAACACATGATACTGCTATGGGTTCCTTCTGTTCAAGAATATGAATTTATTGCTTTGGTTCCATGACATAATTATTTGTTAATGTTGCTTTAAAAAATGTTGATGTCATAATCCTGTTCAGGAATATGAACTATTTTCTTTGATTTTGTTGATGTTGTTTCAAAAGATGTTGATGATGCACAATCTTGTTTAGGAATATGAATTATTTTATCTAATTCTGTTGATGTTGTTTTAAAAGATGTTGATGATGATTCAAAGGATTTTGATGATGCATAATCACTGTAAGAATCAAGAATCTTGACCATTGTTTTCTCTTGTGTAGGAATATGAAGAGTGGGAGACTCTTTTTTTGGATGAAGAAAATCTATATGTCCATTTGAAGAAAACATCTCAGGAGTGATATCGAGGACATCTTTGGAGTTTAAAATGGTTTGGAAGATGTCACTCAGCTCTTTGTGAAACTCTAGGGATAAGGGTTCTTGATCTTGACTCGATTCAGAGTAAATTTCATTATCCTCAAGAGCCTCCTGTTGACATGATCCTTGGGTGGATGATATATCATTGGTAAAATACTCTTCACAATATTTTGTGGGTATGGGTGTAATAAGGGATATTTTTGGCTTTTTTGGAACTTCTTCAACATGCCCAATCATTGATTCATATGTGGGAGAGATATTAAAATTTGATATCCACTTGATGTCATTATGATATAAAATAGTGCTAAACACCATTGATGAGTTTGGACTTTGTTTTAAAATAGTATCTTGATACATATCTGATTCCTCATAAACATGTCCCAACGTGGTTTCCTGGGTATTGTTTGAAGTTGAAGCCTTTGTCAAATCTTTTATTTTTTTATGATCAAGCATAGGGTTCATGTAAATTTTCAGATTTTCATTCCTGAATTTTTGATTGACCTCAATATCTCTTTGTTCAATAAGATCCTCTATTAGATGTTTGAGCCTAAAACAATTTTGTGTGCTATGACCTTTGTACTGGTGAAATTAACAAAAGTTATCTTCTCTATAGCTACGAGGTTTGATTTGTGGCTCTTAATAGTTTGAGAATTTTTGGATTGTGATAAGATTAGATTGTATCAACATATTTAACATGTCTTCCATAGGTTCCCCTAAGGGAGTGAATTGTCGTTTTGGAGCACTGTTTGTTCTTTATTGTCCATGTTAAGTGTTTGCAGCATTGATCATTGGTTGATTGTTTGGTGGTTGTGTGTATAGTTGTTGTGTTTCCATGGGTTGGGTGTTTTCTTGTCTAGGATTAGTTAAGACCACCTTTGCATCAACAACACCATCACTAGTAACATTTTTGTTCTTGGCCCAATAGTGAGGATTTTCGTTAAAACTAACAGATGGGAGGTTGTCTTTATACACTTGTGTGTTTCCTTGTGAGATTAGGGATCTTCGATATTAAGGGCTCTAGGGACAATCTTGTCATAAGATGTGATGCATTGCATTTTCAAGTGGAAGGATAGATCAGGGTCTAGATTTTCTATGATAATTCCCACTTGTTGTTTGTAAGGAAGAGGCCACTTGCTCTTTGTCTCCATCGTTGCAAGAAATTGGAAAAAGATTCTCCTTTGTTTTGTTTGAGAGTGTGCAAATCTTATAAGATTATGTCCATGCCAAGATTGAAGGGGAAGTGATCTATGAATTTGTCAATGATTTCTTGGAAAATTTTAATGCCTGGAGGTAATTGTGAAAACCAATCCATGGAAAGACTTGTTAAACTTCGTGGGAAGAGGTGCATTAAGTAGGAATCATTATAGGAAACCTCCATACACATGAAATTAAATTCTTTGATATGGTCTATAGGATTTCGCCTCCCTTTATATTTATTGAATTTGGGGATTTCAAAGCTGGGAGGGAACAATATCATTTCTATATTTTGATCAAATGGGTAAGGACATAAGTTCTGTGTATGGGGCTTCTTTGTCTTTCCCATCCAAAGGTTCTGCATTTCTTGTGAGAGTTCCTTAAGTTGTGATGCTAGATAATCTTGTAGGTTTTGTGGAGGAACATATGTTATATATTATGGGATGGTCGATAAAGCGTACGTGGGATTATGAAATGATGAAGTGTTGTATGATGTATATGGAGATGTAGGATAAGGTGATGATTGTGTGCGTGTATATGTTCGTAACGTGTTTGGATTGATGATGCTCTATTGAGGGTTATAGTAGGAACCTTATTGTTGCATGATCAATTGTTGTTGTTGGGAATACTATTGGGATTGTTGGGCTGCTAGGGCTTCTTGTTTTTGTTGTTGTTGTGCTACTAAGGTGGCTTGTTGTGCTTGATGTTGTTGTTGCACTGCTAAGGAAGCTTGCTGGACTTGCTGTTATTTTTGTGTTGCTAAGGCTACTTGTTGTTGTTGTTGTTCCGATGCTAAGGATGCTTGATGTTTTTTTTGTGCTACCAAGGTTGCTTGATGTTGTTGCTGTGCTACTAAGGTAGCTTGATGTTGTTGCTACTGCTGGATTGCTTGTTGGTAAGCTTGTTGTGCTTGCTATAAAGCTAAGGTACGTGCTTGCAATGTAGGATCAATCAGTGGCTGGCACCTCTATGATAGGTTTTGGGTGTTGATGTTTTGTGTGGGTTGTAGATTGTTGATGAGAGGTTGAGGGTTTCCTTGGTTTTGCATTCCTTGCAATATAGTGAATTGAGTTGGAGGAATATAAGTTTGAGGTCCCAATTGATTTTACATGGTAAAGGGGACCATGGGAAATGATGAGGATGATGCCATTAGATTTTTTGATACTAATGACATACTAGGACCTTGAGTCCATTGATTAAAAAGGTTCCCTTGTATTTGAGGTGTGACCAAGGTATTACCTTGGTTGATGAGATTCACAACCAAGGTGTTATTTTGATTTGGGTTGATGATAGATAGGTTTGATGTGGATGGTGGATTGACTTGAGTAGTTTCGGTAACCACTTGTTTCTATGTGTCAATGGGGTTGCTAGAACCACTTGTCAAGGGTTGAATTTGTGTGAGAGTGTTAGCTTGCCCTTGTTTTCCCACATGAGGTACTTGGTTCACATTACCTTGTATAACATTAGGCACACTTAGGGTATTTGTGGTGATGGGTGAAGATGGTGGTGCTTGAAATTTTGAGGTTGTTATGGCATCATGGAATGTAAGTGGTTTTCCAAATGTTGGTATCCAGCTTGTGTTGACAGTTAATGGAATGGTCATGTTGTGAATACCTACAGTTGTGTTTGTAACTAGACATGAAGTGAGACCAAGGTTGGTTCCTAAATGAGTTGCAAGACTAGATTTTAAGGGTTGATCTAGCACAAGGGATGAAGCTGGTTGAATCGTAGATGAAGTCAAGCCTTGCATCAATGATTGTGCATCAAAAGATGGGGAATTTGGAGCCACATTTTCTAAGGATTGATATTCCATGATTTCTTCCCTACTAAGTCCAAATGGGTTGTTCATGATGTCTTCTATCTCATATGTCCCTAATGGGTATTGAGGTTGTTGTGAGGGGGTATAATAACTCATTGGATCAAATTACTGTGAGTTTGGATCACTTGTGGTGGATGAGACTTTGGTTTCTTCCATGATTCTCTTGTGTTGTGATCTTTTTGTAACCATAGATTGTGGGTCACCTATGGGAGAGTTGTGTTAAAATTTGTAATGTTTTGAACTCTCTAGTGGACTCAAATCTAGGTAAAAGAGACACTCCAAGTCTTTTGGGAGCAATTGTGATAATGGGAGATGAAAAGATGGATGAAGTGGAGAGTGATCTTTGCAAACATTTTGGGACAACACTTTTGACTTAAGAGTTTGATGTTTGATATTTGATAAAGGATGTTTATGAACTTGGAAATCTTTAGGGTAGACTCATGACCTTCAAGATAAACTAGTTCAAAGATGATAACTAACTTAAGTAAGTGCATGGAAAAGGATTCATTTCACATACAAAGTAGCTAAATTAGGGTTTGGGTTGATTGATGTCTAAGTCCAAAGTGTTGGTGTGATATTCAAATTTTTTGCAAAGTTTAGTGAAGTGAAGGATGAAATTTAATGTAGGGATGGATGAGATGTTTGACCCAACGTTAACCTAAAGTGAACCTTTTTTTTTGAATACCAAGGTAGTGAGAAACATACTATACCTCTAAAGTGACAATAGGACTCAAATGATTTTGAAAATAGGACCCAATGTTTTTGACAATAAAACTCAATGACTTTGGATAATGCAACTCAATGATTTGGACAATAGAATTTGGACCCAATGTTTTACAATATTTTTCCTGTCTTAATTTTCCTATTTTGGGGGAGTCAAAGTTTGAACATACATCATGTGGGGTGTTAGTTTGATTTAATCTTGGATCAATGAACTTATTTTTACCACAAACACTTGTCTTGGTTATGTTTTCAAATTAAATGTTTATGTCAAAAAAATCATAACTTTCATAATGTCCATTTTGTGAGAATCATGAGGTTAAAGCCACAATTTCCTATGTTGTCTTTGGTAAATACTGTTTTGAGATTGATGTCAAGATATTTAGAAATCGCTAAGGATAAATCCTTAGGACAAGTAGTAATATCAAGGCTAACTCAAGAAGTCCATATTTAAGCCAAAGTGTTTGAAATTTTGGATATTGAATGTTTATTTTTTTGATCATTTTGAAATCAAGAAAAGTGTTAAACTGACTCACAAGCATTACAACCCTAGGATGGAAATGGCTATATTTGTTGTATTCCCACTTGGATTTCTCCAACTGCGCTTATTCAGAGCGGATGATTAGAAGCATGACCATGCTGGCTCCCCTCCACAACAATCACTTCTATGGGTCAGAAAATCTTCAAGTTCTCATGAATCTACCATGAAATTTTTTTCATCTCTACTTAGAATTGTAAATATGTGGGATGGCTTTAGAGGTTTGACTTCCTGACATCAACAAATATTAGGGATTTTTGGCTACTACACAAAGGTTCATAATAAGGTAATCTAGTTTAGGGGGTGCAATGCTAGAATCCTTGTGAGAGGTCTCCCAACCCTTAGAACAAAGGATTTACACATCATAAAGATATTGGGGGAGAGCTATCATGCACCACTTCCCATTGATTATGATTTTCATCAAAACCACAAATTTATATAGTGGTTTGGAAGAGCTTGGCTCGTTACCGCTTGGGTCATTCCCTTGGGGTGAGTACATTTTACCACCAAGGAAAGCCCTCTAAAGGTGAACAATAGTGAGTAAGTACATCTATATTTTGATCATCTTTGTTTTCATGCACAAAGAGAGAACACACACTATGCCTTTTCTCACACTAGCATGGTTGTTCAATTTTAAACCCAAATTGAAAGATGGGGTTGATTTTGCAATGTGATAGATAATGTTTCTATTTCTCAAGATTTCCTAACAGCGTGAGAGAAATGCATATGCATTCACTAGAAAAGTTGAAAACCACAAAACAAAACAAACAGTTATCAATTTTATCCCTCAAAGCAATAATGAGTTAATTTTAAGCACCAATTAAAGGATGAGTTTTCCTTGTTAATTTTTAAGCCCAATTGAAATATGTGATGTGAGGGTTTATTTTTATCCAACTTTGAATGTTCATTTTAAACCCAATGGAAAACTAGTGTGTTAACTAAAACTAAAAGCAAAAAAGCATGAAATTGGGTTATAACTACCCCAAAGCATTGAACACTAGTTACAATTATAGAATGTTTAGACAAAAGAGAAGTTCTTCAATTTTGCTCCATGCCTTTAAACATGCAAAGCCCTATTAGTCTAACAATGACAACACAGTCAGACATTGATCAATGATTAGATAATCAAAAGAAATTAACTCACATGTCAAAAAAAACATTAAGTTTCTTACCTTGGTTGAGCATCATTACACACAATGGCATCACAATTTAAAATTTGGGCCTCACTCTGGTGAATTTGAGCATCGTTCTATAGAAAGACCAGTGAGCACAATTGTGTCACTATTTTGATGGGCATCACTATAAATGAATGCATCGTGGTTTGAAATTTGAAAGCGTCGATCTGGTGAAGTTCACCGTCGTTGTTTTCATTCCACGATACTTCAAATTTAAACAAGCGTCACTATATTTAAATCAGCTTCGACCAATTAAATACACATCACTATATCAAATTACTTGGGTGTCACAAATGGCGACGCTATTGAAATAGCATCATTGTTTATGTTTTGAGTGTCACTGCAATCTACAAAATAGCATGAACATTGATTTTGAGCTAAAATATGGTTAAATGATTAGTTTTCCCTCCTTCTAGGACTAGAATTTTGATTGTGAGGATACCAATATATGCCTAATTATGCTTGATCTATGGATAATTGAAGCATAACGAAGCCACCATGGGTACTCGAATCTCAACAAGATCAATAAATCAAAATTGAAAGTAAATATTTTATCAAAAAAACCTAACATGCTAAATTTATGAAAGCTTTAAAGATAATATCTACTCTAATCTATTGAAATTTATCTTGCTGTGGAATTGGTGTCGTGTTGATGTGGACTGATGACCCTTTCCCAATCGCATGATAGTGAGCTTGTTTCAGTCGATTCTATGGAAGAGAATTGATGAAACCATGGCGTTTGATGTGTGAAAACCTAAATTATGCTAAAAATGAACATGATGCAAGCTAAGTTACCATGATTTTATGCTATAAATGATCTAATTATTCAATTGTTAAGCTAATGCTAAGCTAAGCTAAGCTAATTTAAGCTAAAATGATGCTAAAAGATGAAATCCTAATTTATTTACAACCTAAGATGAATGCATGGAAGCCATTAATGGATTCTCTAAGCTATTATGCAACTAAAATAAACTGAAAAATAAGCTAAATGTGTGCAAATTGAGAGTATGGATGTGAGTAAATTTAACAACATAAGTTTGCAATCAAAGATCCCTCCTAGTTGTCTCCAAATAGTGATCTATTTATAGGAGAGCAAATGAGGAATGGGTGGTTGAGATCAAAAAGCTTAATCAATGCTTCAAGATGAAGAAGATGAGAAGCATGGATCATGAACTCTCATGAGCAGATGAGAATGCATGATGAAAATTAATCAAAGGCTCACAATTACCTCAAACAAACACACCTTTGACCTGCTCACATAGGTCAAAGGTAACTTACTTAGGAGGTTGAAGGGTTAACTTCCTTTTGAAGCTAAGTGAGTTGATTGGAGAAGAGGGAATATTCCTTAGAATATTCCTTTTGGATGAGGAAAAAAGGCTAATTTACAATTTAAAACAAAGTTTTAATTGTGAAAAAGGATAAAGATTATTCCATGGGAATATTCCTTTTGATTAGAGGAAAATTAGTTTTATTACTAATTAAACTAAGGTTTAATTTATGCAATTAGGGGATTAAAGGAATTAGAGATATTTATTAAATTAGATGATTTAATAAATAGGGAAGGGTTGAAATGATATTTAATTAACTTAGGGTTATTTAATTAAATAAGATGATTTAGGAGATAAATTAAATATTTTGATTTATTTAATTTTATGAGATGAAGTGTTAGTGTGAAAAGAGGTGAATTAACCCAATTTAATTAATTAGGCCAATGGACAAAAATGATGTAATTAATTAAGAAAAAAGAGGATGGATAAAGAGGAAATGATGTCAATAAACTTTTTTTGATTGTATGACATTGATTAGGACATTTTTCAGTGTCTACAATATGATTGAGTAAAGGTGAAACCATCAGTTAAAAAAATAGATAAAAAGAACATTACCTGGAACAATGGCCAATCTGTACAAGCCTGGTCAAGGGATTGAATGGCCCCGTTCACTAGCCCAACTTTGTGATAATGAAAATAGAATCGAATAATTATGATTCACCTAGCTTAGAAAGAGGATTGAACAAATTTAAAATATCTTTAAAACAATGTATGACTAAAATATAAGTATAGATTCACATTTCAACTATGGGAATTCAATGTATTTTTTTCAATTGTGGAATTTAATATATTATTTTTCAAACTATTAAATTGCATTCATATGATTTTATAAAATTTATTTTAGGTGTTATGCCATAGAGTTTTCATTTAAGAATTATATGTTTGTGCAAACAAATGACCTAAAAACTTAGTAATTTTTTATTTTTTCCATTTAGTAATTGACAATTACTATAGATAATGTAGTGTTTAACAATTTCTCATTTCTAAGAAATTCACTTATCTTTAGAATGCATGTTTAAATTAGTCATCTTTTGCAACTCAAGGACATCAAAGAAACATAATGAGTGAATTTTGTACAAGAAATACTATAATTGTTGAGACTAGCTATGATAAGGTGATGTCAATGGGATTTTCTATACTGATAACATAAATGTTGATCCTCATTGAATTTTTCATCTTAGTAAAAAAAACTTCTCATTTTTAATATTGGTCATAGCTAGTGCATTACTCATGTGCTACTTGTTTAGAATTTGATTTTTCTCTAGCAAAGAATCATAATGATTCAAGTAGTAATATGAAGATGCTACCTTGGACATGTATCATAGTCATTCAAGTAGTAATATGAAGGTGCTACTTTAAACATTATAGACGTCTAAATAAATAAACTGTGAATATATTCTATTGCAATTTATTTTGTGCTAGCTACTTTTTTCTAGCTTTTTTTATGGTATTTATGTTGATTTGCATTACTAATTCTTTCTTGTCAAATATGAATTATTAATTTGTAATGGAAATTGATATAAAATTAGAAATGGACTAATGTCAAAGAGAAAAATATTTTAACAAATTCTCAATTATTATCTAGAAAAGTAAAAAAAGCAATGGAGAACATATATAGAGGTGTTAGAAAATAGTCAGGTCATTATGGATCAAAAACTAGAAACCCCAAGTTGAAGAAGCAACAATGACTTGGAACCTTTGACACATTAGAAGAAGCAACATATGCTTAATTAGAGGAAAAAATACATTTAAATTTTTTGTCTACGTCAATTCTAAACCATGCAACCTCTTATCTAAGGAACCTATTGTTGAATTATCTCATCCAAAATCTAGATTACAGAAAAATAAGAAATCAAAGAGCAAATTTCTGAAACAATCTGCATCTCATCAATGCAAATAAATGATACAAAAGCAAAGAACTATGCTTGAGTTTTGATAAGTTTGAACAATCTACAGAATATAGGTCATATAGAGGTGTTAGAAAATGTCCCTGAGGTCGTTGTGTTACAAAAATTCAGAATGATAAATTGAAGAAATGACAATGGTTGGGAAGTTTTGATACAATAGAAGAAGAGGCATTTTCTTATGATATGGCTTCAATATCTATAAAAGGAAATATTAAAATCAAAAATTTAATATATAGCAATTCAAATCCACAAGACTTGCCACAATCCACCAAGCTCTTGCAACATACTTTTTCTGATAATAGCTCAAACAATTTAAGAATAGAAAATTTAGGATCATATTCTATGAGTGATAACAATTTTTCTCACATGGGCATGGTTGATGATGTACAATATTTTCCAATATGATGGATAAGAATCAATACCTTCTTGTACTTGCTTCCAACAATTTAGAAATCCCTATCTCTCATTCAAAATATATAAGTGTCATTTTTAGTAGCAATATTGACACTAGAATTCCTTTACAAAACTATAACCTAGATGATTCTTCTACAAAATTTGGCATGTTTCCTTTAACTACATTTGAATTGTTCAATTTTGAAACCTTTTGTCAAAATGCCACTAGTAGCAATTTTTTTACTTCATATTCATCTCCATGGTTCCAACCCTATTCTTGTTAGTAGTACCAATAGTAATACAATTTCACTGATGAATTATGAAAATTTTATTTTTCCCAATGAAATTGAAAACTAGTATACTTGACCATTCTTGGAAGATCATCTCTTTGTATTTGAAAATTTTGATATAAACAATGAAATAAATATCAATTATGTATTAGTAATCCATATTTTGTTGTTGCTACTTCTACATCTACTACTAAACTCTGATATTGGTATTTGCAAAATTATAATTCCTTAAAAGAACATTGTATGATTTGTTCATGAAGTAATATAAATTACATTAAATAAACATACCATTTTGGAACATTGTATCTTGTTTATGTAGGTATCCACTCTCAAATTTTCTAAATAAAACAACCTTTCAATGTTGAGAGAGGTTATTCTCCTAAAAAAGTGTATTATGTTCATCATGCATGCATCCATATTGTTCATGGTTGATGAGAAAAAAAATCAAAATATTGTTATTTCAAAAAAGTGAGCCACTACATTTAATAGCATCACTAGCCATGTAATAAATTTGGTTGAGACATATGCTAATAGAATGCAAGCGATGTGTTCAATTCATAGCTTAATTTCATGATAGTATGTTGAAAGACATACTCTACATTTCTACACTTTGGAAAGAGGGGTATAATGACCATAGGGGTAATTTGTATGAAGAATAGAAATTTCATACAATGTTATCCCAATATGGGTATAATAAAAATAGGTGAAAATTGTATGGAGAATAGAAAATTACTAACTTTTAAACCCAAGATGGGTATAAATACCACATGTGCAAATCATATGGAGTATAGCAAATTCTTGCAATATTAGCCCCATCTCTCTTTCTAAAAAAATAATATTTTAAGACAAAGTGGGGATCTTATTAACACTATTGATCTCAATGATAGCAATGGAGGGTGCCTTTAATAGCAAGAATTTTTCTAGGGATTAATGTTTGGCACCAATTTGTCTATCTATCAATTAGTCATTTCCCTCCTATCCTCCATCTCTTGATTTACATGGATTCCATATTAATTGGAATACTCTCATTACTAGTAGTATGAAGGTGTGTTGGAAAAATATAGGTGTATGTGAAGAATTTTTGCACATACCATGATATATAATGTGAGAATGAATATCTTCCTCATTATTTTCTCATGCTTCTTCTTCCTTTATTCATCAAGTTCATAGCTCTAAACTTTGGATGATTTTCTTCTTCCATTCATCTAGATGACAACCTTAAAACTTCAATGATTTTATTTTTGTTGATAGGAAATGCCATCCAAGATGAAATAAATGATATCGTTATTGTTAATCAATATCAATGAAGGAATGATGATGATAAAAATGAACAATGATCTAGAGATCATCAACACAATACTGTGCAAGTTCCAAAACTTCATGTATTGATTTGAGAGAGGAAAATAATATTTACAAGACAAGAGAAGATTGAGTGAAAAATTATATGTTGCCTAACTTCCAATTTGAAAAAAAAAATCAACTAACTAAAATTAAAAAATAATGGCTCGTTACATTTTTTCATTCTTCCACATAAAGATTATTAGGAAGAACTCAAAGAAAATATTAAGTTTCTAAAAATAGTCATGAGTAAGTGGTTTTATGAATATATTGAGTATATAATCCTTCAAGTAGAAAAGTATACAATCTCAATTGGTCATTGTTGAACCAACACTTTGATATATAGTGATGTTAAATTTTAATACGATTAGTCTTGCTATAAAATAATGGATTCTTACAAATTTGTATAGAAATTTTATCATCATAATACAACATGATAGAACCATTTTATATTTGTTGCACATCCTCTAAAAATATCCTCAATCATATTGACTTGTAAGTTGTGAAAGTCTCATCTTTGTAATCAATCTATGATGTAGAAAGTGATATAGTATATTATTTCTCATTCTTCCAAAAAATGCTATAGAACCAGATTTGAAATTGTAACCAAAAGTAAACTTTTGATCATTTGTAGAACTTACCCAATTTTAATCTATATGTCCAATTGATCTACTATCCTTTAAATGCTAAAATTAGATATTATAACTCAAAATTCCTCTAAGATACCTAAGAATCCTCTTATTTGTACTCTAATATGTCTCCTTACACTTTAACATAAACCTAGATACCAAGCTCATTGCATATGTGATATAAATTCACATAGTAGTCAAGTAGATCATGTTGTCAATCAAATATCTAGACAAATTGGGGTTTATTGGATTAGTCGCATCGAAAGTTGACAATTTATATCTAACTTCAATAGGTATTTCAATTGATTTGCAACCCTTCATATGAAATTCTATAGTATATTATAGTAAAAAAATTTTAAGACATGAATATTTCACCTTCATATTTCCATACTTTAAACCAAGAAATGTGTTAGGATAGGTGACATTATAATTGCTATCCTAAGTTGATTTATGTGTCTCCACATTCTTTGGAAAGTATAATTGAGGACATGGGAGGAAAAATATGTATTATTTATTTTCCTATGACAAATTTCAATTGCATTCAAAGAGGTAGATCCACTATAGTGATAGTTATAGAGCATCCCAAGAGCATATTCCTTTCGGGCATCCAAATTTTGGGTGGGGACCACCCAAAAGTGGATACTCTTGCATTTTATTTTTATGTTATCTTGGGTTGGGTTCCCAAGATTGTATGTTCTAGGTTTGAGCTTTTGAAGCCATCAAAGAGTTATGTAGCACTCAATATTGACCAATTTTCATTGGCTATGGGTTAGATACCCATGTGAAGGCCATGTGAGCATTTAATATTTTTCACCATGCTTATGGACTACCCACTAAGGGGGGTGTGGGTTTTCCAGGTGGTTTTTCTTGTTGTTTTAGGATGCCATTTTTGGTATTCTCTCTCTCAAAAACTTCTATATATTGGAGCATTAAGATGGTGGTTTGTAGAGTTTTTTTGTCAGTTTTTAGAGTAACAAAGTGTTGCCATAATTTAGAGAGGAGTTTTGTATTGTTGTATCTCATTTGGAGATTAATACAAACATTGGATCTCTTTGGGTGTGAGGTTTTTTCCTGCAAGGGTTTCTCCATGTATATCTTGTGTCACTTGTGATTCTAAACTTTTGGTATTGTTGACTTTATTTCATTGTTGTAATTTCTAATCACATAATCACATAATTAGTAATCTCAAATATACAATTTTAGATTTGTAAACACATACTTAAGCTCATTTTTATTGTAAATTTTACCTTGAATTTCTAACATTTGGTATCAGACCTAATTGTTCTATTGGGAGAGGGACTCCTTTCTCTTAAGTTTTGAAGGTTTTTTGGTTGCAATTGGAGCTTGTGCATTGTAAGTTTTGTAGATTTGTGAATAATGTTGAAAACCATGGCTTCTACCTCTCATCTAGATATTGAGAAATTCAATGGCACTAGTTACAAGATGTAGATGTTGAAGATGGAGGATCTCCTTGAAGAGAGAGATCATTGGTTTGTGGTTTCAAATGAAAAGAAACCAAAATCAATGTTTGAAAAATATTGGAAGAAAATGGACAAGCAAGCATGAGGAACCATTCAGTTGTGTCTTGTGAATTTTGTCCTCCTGAATGTTCCAGAAGAATATACCACATACAAGTTGTGGAGGAGGATACGTGAAATTTACTAAACTAAAATTCTAACAAATAAATTGTAGCTCAAAAGATGTTTGTATTCTTTGAAAATGAATGATGGTGATTTTATTATAAAATATTTAAATTATTTTAATATGATTATAAGTCATCTTGCATATGTAGATGTTAAGATAGAAGAAGAAGATAAATGTATTTTGTTACTTTGTTCTTTACTCGAATATTTGGAAAATCTAATTGTTTCCATAAGTGGTGGTGTTATAGAATTGAAGATGGATAGTCTCATTTCTATACTTATTTTAAAAGAGATGAGAATAATGTCCATGAATGTGAGCTCTTAAGATGGTTTGCATGTGTGAAGAAGGTCCAAAGAAAAAGGAGAGCCTAAAGGGGACAAATGATAGACAAGTCTAAATGATGTTCTAAAACCCCTGGGAAGAGTCAAGTAAATTGTTGGAATTGTGGTCAGAGAGGGAATGCGAAGGAGTGAAGAAACAAGAAAAATAGTTTAGATGCTTCCACAAAAAGTCCCTAGAAAATGGTGACTATGATGCTTTATTTATTTCTGCTAACACGATTAGTGATGATGCTTGGCTTATTGATTCAGGTTGCTCCTACCATATGACTCCTCACAAGGAGTGGTTTAATTCATATTCATCTTATGATGGGGGAGAAGTTTTCCTTAGTGATAAGAACATGAAGAAGATTTCTGGTAAGGGAAAGGTAAAGTTGTGTTTCAGTGATGGAAGGGTTAAAACCCTTAATGATGTTTTACATATTCTAGGACTTACAAGAAATTTACTTTCAGTATCCAAGTTGAATGATTCTAGAATGGATGTGAAATTTGACAAGTCTAGTTGTAGGTTGGTAAGAGGAAGTTTGGTGATTGATAAATGATCTCGGATTGGGGTTTTAGGCTTAATACCTCCACATTTTGTAATTCAGCCAATGTAATGGGAATTGAAAATGCATGTATGTTGTGGCATCATAGATTGGGTCACATGAGTGAAAAGGGTCTTAAGACCATTCTGAGTAAAAGTTGGTTGATGGTATTTCTGATTATTTTTTTGGTAAAACTGATTTTTGTGAGCATTGTGTGTTTGGTAAACATAATGGATCATCATTTCCTAATGGAACTAATAAAGCTAAGATATTATAAGAGATTATTCATATGTGTTTGGACTAGTGGATGTTGAATCTTTTGGAAAATATCATTATTATTTTACTTTCATTGATGATGTATCAAGATACACTTGGATTTATTTTATGTGTGCAAAATATGAGGTTTTCACTAAGTTTAAGGAATTTAAAGCCTTAGTTGAGAAGCAAATAGATTGTAAGGTAAGGGCATTGAGATTTGACAATGGGGGTGAATATTGTTCTAGGGAATTTGATGAGTTCTATAAGCATGCAGGTATTGTTCGACAAAAGAATACTCCATATACACCCCAAAAAAATGGGGTAGTAGAAAGAATGAACCAAACCTTGATGGAAAGAGCTAGGAGCATGTGTTTAATGGTGCTAAGCTTGATAGATGTTTTGGGGTAGAAGTTGTAAGTACTACATGTTATTTGGTTAATAGATCTCCTTGGTCAGATCTTGTTGATAGAATTCCTTATGAAATATGGATAGGTAGAAAGCCTTCTATTTCAAATTTAAGGTTCTTTGGTTATGAGGATTTTGTTCATGTGCCTTAAGAGAATTGTTCTAAATTGGATCAAAAAGTATAGAAACGCATCTTTGTTGGTTATGATGATAATGTCAAAGGTTATAAGCCTTGGAATCTGCTAAGCCACAAAATGGTTTTCTCTAGAGATGTGAATTTCAAGGAGCTTAGAGCTTACTCAAGTGAAGCTCAACCAAAGCAGAAAGATAACACAAAAATATTGCACTTCAAGATAAATATTGAGAAGTAGAAAGATGCACATGTGGAAGAAAAAATGGATGGATTTGAGGATGGAGAAGAAGAAGAGGATTCAAAGAGTTCAAATGATGTGCAGGATGAACATATAGAAGAATAAGAGCAATAAGAGCCCCTTACTCCTATCTTGAGAAGATCCACAAGACAAAGAAATCCAATTGACATTTATATCCCATTTAATTACCATTGTGTATTTTCTTTGTTGAGTACTAATTATGAACCTAGATACTATAGGGAGGCTATTTCTTCATAAGAAACTAAGTCTTGGATGTAGGCCATGCAAGAGGAGATGATGGCTTTAGATAGTTGTGATACCTGGGATCTTGTGATTTTTTCCAAAGGAAGGAAGCCCATTGGTTGAAAGTTGGTATTTAAAAATAAATTTGGTGTAGATGGTCAATTAGAGTGGTACAAGGCTAGATTGGTGGCCAAGGGCTATTCCCACAAAGAGGGAACTGATTTCGATGATATTTTCTCTCCTATTACTAAGTTAACTTCTATTAGATTCATATTATCTATTACTACTACTTATGATTTTGAAATAGAGAAATTTAATATTACAAATGATTTCTTGCATGGGGATCTTAGGGAGGAAATTTATATACGAAAGCTTGATGGTTTTGTTCTAAAAAGGAAAGAACACTTTGTTTGCAGGCTAAAAAGATCTTTATATGGTTTGAAATAGTCATCCAGGGTGTTGTAGAAGTTATATGTTTTTGCATTAAATTTTTTTATTAGGAGTGAGGAGGATCATTGTGTTTACATTAAGGTTATTGATGATTATATACTAATCATTGTCTTGTATGTTGATGACATGTTTTTTATGGGTAACAACAAGGTGATGATTATGGAGCTTAAGACTTGACTTTATGGAACATTTGATATGAAGGATTTGGGAGCTGCAAAATATATCCTTGGGATGGAGAGCAATACAGATAAAGTTCACAGAAAGCTTTGGTTAAGTCAAAGTAAGTATGTTGATACCATTTTGTAGAGGTTTAGTATGCATGACTGTAAACTAGTAAATATTCCATTTTTGGTTGGTACTAAGTTGAGCCTAGACATGTGTCCTAATTATTATGATGATTTTGAAGAGATTTCTAACATTACTTATGCTAGTTTTTTTAGTAGTTTGATGTATTCAATGGTTTGCACTAGACTAGATATAGCCCAAGTAATGGGAGTTTTGAGTATATTTATGTCCAACTCTGGTAGAGAGAATTGGAATTTTTTAAAGAGGGTGTTTAGATATTTAAGTGGTACTTAATATTACTATTTGGTTTATCAAGGTATTGATGATGTGGTTAAGTTATTGGACATATAGGGTTTTGTTGATGTAGATTGGACAAGTGACTTGGACAATCAAAGTTCCACTAGTGGCTATGTTTTAATTTTGTTTAGAGGTGCAGTGAGTTGGTTGAGTAAAGAAAACCTATAGTTGTATTTTCCACCACCAAAATTGAGTATATGGCTGCTACACATACCTCTAAGGAGGAAGTATGGTTACAAAGACTTGGTAATGGTATTGGTTATGATTGCAAGATAGTGAGGATTGGATGTGACAATTAGAGTGCCATATTTAGCAAAAAATCCTATGTGTCATGCTCATACAAAGCATGTTGATGTCCAGTACCACTTTGTGTAAGAAATGGTTGAGAATGGTAAGGTCTTGATTGAGAAGGTTGAAACTTTGGATAATTTTACAAATTATCTCACGAAGCTAGTGACCACAAATAAGTTCTCTTGATGTAGGAAGGCCATGGACCTTCATCACTATGCTTTCTTATATTTTATTTGTATCTCATGGATGTAATTGCAATGTATAATGTCAAGTGGGAGAATGTTATAATAGGTGAAATTATAACTGCTATCCTAATTTGATTCATGTGTCTCTACGTTCTTTGGAAAGTATGCTTGAGGACATGAGAGGAAAAATATTTATTATTTATTTTCTTATGATAAATTGTAATTGCATTCAAAGAGGTGGACCCACTACGTTGATGATTATAGAGCATCTCGAAAGCATATTCCTTTTGGGCATCCAACTTCTGAGTGGGGACTACCCAAAAGTGCATGCTCTTGCATTTTATTTGCATGTTATCCTGGGTTGGGTGCCCAAGCTTGCATGTTCTAGGTTTAAGTTGTTGAAGCCATCAAAGAGTTAAGGAGCACATAGTATTGACCAATTTTCATTGGCTATGGGTTAGGCACCCATGTGAAGGCTATGCGAGAATTTAATAATTTTTACCATACTTATGGGCTATCCACTAAGGGGGGCATGGGTTTTTCCAAGTGGTTTTTCTTATTGTTTCAAGATACCATTTGTGGTATTCTCTCCCAAAAAAATCTATATATTAGAGCATTAAGATGGTGGTTTGTATATTTTTTTTGTAGGTTGTTAGAGTAATGAAGGGTTTTCAGAATTTAGAGAGGAGTGTTGTATTATTGTATCCCATTTGAATATTAATGCAAAGATTGGATCTCTTTGGGTGTGGTTTTTTCCCGCAAGGGTTTCTCCATGTATATCTTGTGTCACTTGTGATTCTAAACCCGTGGTATTACTGATTTTCTGTCATTTTTGCAATTGTTAATCACATAATCACATAATTGGTAATCTTGGATACATAATTTTAGATTTTCAAACACATACTTAAGTTCATTTTTGCTACAAGTTTTATCTTGAATTTCCAACAAAATGTGTATTTATCCAAAATTGGTCATCTCAAAATTTTCAATCATAATTACTCTAAACTATGTAAATAAAGTTGAAGTGGTACTATTGTAGGTAATTTCATCCATATTGAGAAATAGGATAAGAATATCACCATCTAGGTTTTTGATATAACAAATGAGATCTAACTAACTCTTTACATTAAATTTTTGTTGTATGTATGAGATAATGTTGAAGTACCATGATTTTGATGCAATCTTAAGACCATACAAGGCCTTATTCAAATTTTAAACATAGTGTTCTTTATAGTATATTTTAAATCTCGTAGGTTGTGATAAATAGACATCACCATCTTGTAGGTTGTTTTATCTATGTTTAAACAACCCGCGTAGGGTGGATTCTGCTTTGGGGGTACCCTATGTCCCCTCTATTCCCTCTTGACCCGAGCCTTTCCCTGTCACATGCGAACTCACATCCCTTGGGAGATACTCCAAGCTTGTCTGAGTCCAAGGTCCTCGTGATCCCGGGTTAGCCCGGGTCAACCATGATTTCGGTCTTATCTGGTGTGGAAGTGTCGGTGATCACGATTATTCCAAAGGTTCAAGTTTGGAAGGATGTACTGACTAATGGTAGTTAGAGTACTAAGGTCACAACTCCTCACCTAGAAGAGGATTTCATTGTCATAGGAACACATTTTTCTATCTCTAATTCAATCAGCGATAGGATTCTTTCCTCAATGGGAAATGTGGTGGTGGGTCATTTTATCTCCTTTTGACCTTTTCTGGATATGGTCCATAGATGAGCTACTGCTATATGGTGCCTCAAAGGAAGTGTGGACATATGTGCTATGATGGGAGGGATGTTTCTGTTCAAGTTCACAGCTTCATATGACTTGGTCATGGTCCTCCCTTCTAGGCCTTAGGTGTATGGGAAGCACAATCTAGCCTTATGCCGTTAGAAGCTGGGTTTCAACCATGTAGTGAATCTTAATAAGGTGACACTATTTTGGGTTCACCTTCTTGGTCTATCTCTAGAGTATTAGGATGAATCCATTTTCAAAAGCATTGGGGATTCATTGGGACAATTTATTACGTCAAACTCCATTACCCGTTCCAAATCTAGGTTAGTTTTTGCCCGCTTTTGTGTCAATATTGGTGTGCACAAGATGCTTCCTACCTTTGTGAAGCTATTCTCTAAGTTAGTTTCTTGGATCCAACTAAATCCTCTTTTAATCATGTGCCCAACCCTGGGGATTTTGTTGCTGTTGACGAGAACTATCCCTTCAAAAATGTCATCCTGAAGATAGTGGACTCTTCGGTTAAGTCTGGCTCTCCTGCCTTGGATGAACCCCCAGTCCTTGGGGTCCATTCCTTTGAAGAGGATGTTTCCTGTTCTAGCCTAGCTTTGGTCCTTGATGCCCCTATTGTGGTTGCAAGTGTGGCTGTCAGTGTAGACCTGTTGGTCGGTACTGCTGCTACTGTGTTGGCTGCAAATTTTTCTATTAAAGAGGACCCAATGGTTGGTTTTGTCTCCCCGGACTATACTTTTTGGGGCCTATGGATTTAGATGCCTCCCTGAATATTGTTGGGCCTGACCTTTTTGTTGGACCCAGTATGACCAAAGGAGAAGAAGGTGAAATATTGGAGGAGGTGGCTACCAGAGTAAAAATTGAGAAAGTTGTTATGAATTTATTGGATTTAAACCATGAGAAGTTATTTGAAGAGGATGTAACCTATTGTAGCCTGGATTTGGTCCTTGTTGCCCCTATTGTGGTTGCAAGTGTGGTTGTCGGTGTGAACCTGGTGGTCGGTACTGCTGCTACTGTGTTGGCTGCAAGTTTGTCTATTAAAGATGACCCAATGGTTGGTTTTATCTCCCCATACCATACTTTTTGGGGGCTATGGATTTAGGTTCCTCCCTGAATATTGTTGGGCCTAACCTTTCTGTTGGACCCAGTATGACCAAAGGAGAAAAAGGTGAAATATTGGAGGAGGTGGCTGCCAAAGTAAAAATTGAGAAAGGTGTTATGGATTTATTGGATTTAAACCATGAGAAGTTATTGGAAGAGGAGCCCTGGTCAACCCCAAAGAAAAAAGGGAAAAAGAAGAAGGTGGATGTGGGTTGAGAAACTAAACCATGTAGACCCAACCAACGAAAAACCAGGTAGAGGGAGATAGAAAATGAGATAGCAATTGGTAAATAGAGGACATTGGAAGTGTCCTCAAAGAAGAGTCAAAAATGAATGTTTTGTCCCGGAATGTGCGAGGACTGAATAGTTCTCATAAATAACTTAAGCTAAAAAACTATGTTTTAGAACATAAGATAGTATTTTTACTGCTATAGGAAACTAAAATGAAAAAATAAAATTTTGATAGTATTGTTAAGTATATATGGTTGGGCTCTCTTTACTCTTGTAGTGATGCTAAGGGGGTGTCTTGTGGGCTTTCTATGTTATGGAACCCATCCAAGATCAATGGTACTAAACTATTTCACTGCAAGAGTAGTGTGGGAGTCCTTTTTTCTTACCCGAGTAGCTCTTGGTCACTTATAAACGTTTATGATCCTACCCAGAGGAATGCTAGAAATTCCCCATGGAAAGATATTTCTACTAGGTTAAAATATAATGGGTGGTCTCACTGGTTGGTGGCAAGGGACTTCAACTCCCCATTATTTCCTTAAGAGAAAAGTGGTGATCTGGTGGATTATTTTGACAGCATCGCTGATCTGGAAAATTTCCTAAGTTCTTCTGGCTTGATTGACATTGACCTATCAGGTCAATCTTTTAGTTGGACCAACAGGAACTTGGGGGAAGTCTTGATTCAATTCAGGATGGATAGTTTCCTCTGCTCTTGCAATTGGTCGACTTTGCTTAGTACTAACCTCTTTTCTCTACCCAAGACTATTTCTCACCATAACACTCTATTGCTGGTCACGAATGATCTTTTTGTTGTCGGACTCTTCCTCTTTAGGTTTGAGATTATGTGGAACTCTCATCCTAATTTTAAGAATAAAATTTTTAAAGGGTGGAATATTCCTATTCATGGTCCACCCATGTTTAGGATCTTTTATAAACATATCAAATGTATGGTGAAAGGTTGGAACAAAATAGTTTTTGGTGATGCCTTTCAAAAGAAAAGAGCTTTAGGGGATAATTTGAAGACTTTCCAAAAAAGGATGGAATATGGGATGTCAGCTTACCAACCTGCAATTAGGAAAGAGAGTGTTGAAGGGAGTGGGAACAAATTATAAGGAAAGAGGAAATTTTTTGGAAATAGAAATCCAGAGTTCAATGGCTACAAGAAGGGGACATAAATACCTCCTTCTTTCATGTCTATTCCTTGAAACACAAGAAAATAAATCAAATAACTAAGTTACATGATGAGTAGGGAGCTGTGATCGAGACACCCACCTAGATTGGTCTACTAGCGACAACCTATTTCATATTAGGCCCTTGCTGAGGCTCCAGATATGACTTTGGAAAATCTACCGCTAGACCCTCTCCCAAACACCATTACTCTAGATGATAACCTCAACATCCTCTATGCTATCACCTAAGGAAGTTAGGATGGCCACTTTCAGCATGGGGGCTTACAAGGAACTTGTCCCGGATGGTTTCCCTCTAGCTTTTTTTTAGATTTTCTGGGAGATTGTGGGTGGGGACCTTATTTTGGATGCTAGGAATTTCTTCAAAAATGGTAAGATTCTCAAACAACTAAACCATACTTTTATTGCCTTGATTCTTAAAATTGTTAATCCCCAGTCTATGACCAATTTTAGGCCCATAAGTCTTTGCAATAATTTTTATAAAATCCTCTCTAAAATCTTGGTGAATCATCTTAAACCCCTCCTGGACAAAAATTATCAACCCCACTCAGAAAGGCTTTGTTCATGGTTGACATATTCTGGATGCTACTATAACTACACATGAATTTCTCCACTCAATGGAAAGAAGCAACAATGCTACCATGACCCTCAATCTTGATATTTCAAAAGCTTATGACAAGGTGTTATGAGACTTCATTTCTAAAATTCTAGCTAATTTTGGGTTTGGTCAACATGTGGTCAACCTCTTAGGGTGATCTCACAAAGCTGGTTTACAATTTCTAAGAGGAATTGATTTTTTCTGAAATCACATATTTTTAGAAAATATAATGATTTAAGCCTTAAAAATTTCCATTTTAAGGATTCCAATTGAAGAGGGTTTGATCAAACCACCTTAGATAAATCCCCTTGGATAGAACCTCGCTAGTTTTAAACCCTATAAATGAGTCTCCTTTACACCTATCAAAATGCTGATAAAAAAACACTTTTGATTTAACTTTTGGGGGATAAATGAATTCATTTAAAATTTATTTCAAATGATTATGGTAGTCATCAAAATAAGCTATCCAACGAATATAATTTTAATATGTTTTGGATTTAGTATGTATTTATTTTTTTAGTTTTATTAAACATAGGTTTTTCATCGAAAATGAAGGTCTGTATTCTACACATGTGGAAACATAGCAGATTATCAATTTTTTTTTTGAAAAATATGAGTGCACTAGATATTGAAGTCCTTGATCCAACAAAAAAATTAAAATTTAATTTCAATAAATACAAAAAAAGTTATGCGTTATATGGTTGCGCTATGTCTGAATTGTAATTGGTTTGACTTCAAAACTTGATTAAAGAAAAAATATTCAATAAAAAACTATCTAACCAAGTGGAAGCACTAGATATCAGAGTTACAAATCTAAATTTGAAAGAATTATAATTTTATCCTTCATGGAAAAAAAGTTATGCATTATACAGTGTGTGTCACTTTTAAAAATGTTGTTTTCTGAAAAAAATCAGTTTTCGTGGGAGATGGAAAAAGAAGTGCAATCTGATTCCAAAAAAATTGATTTTTTTTTTGTTAGAATCTATAGACAAAATGTGATGAGACTCTAGTTTGCATCATCTTCAAATTCCTCATGATTTAGTTGCTATAGGTGCCTGAATGTGAAGATTTAGTTAAAAATAATAATTTCAGTGTCTAGTTTGGCCAGAAATTGTAAACCACTATTGTGGGATCACCCCTTAATGCAATTCATATCCACTGTAAAGTACTCTGTGTTGGTAAATGGGACTCCTTAGGTCTTCTTTAATGTTGGGAGAGACATCAGGCAAGGGTATTCCCTCTCACCCTATCTTTTTATCATGGTCACATATGTTCTAAGAAGGAACATTTCTATTATACTATTGGAGGGGTCCATTAAAGGTGCTAAGGCTGCCTCTTATTTAGAGCCTACTTTTATTCAACAATTTGTGGATGAATCCTTTCTTTTTGGGAAAGCCTCTATGATTGAAGGAAGGAAATGGAAAAATTGTCTCAACAACTATGCTACTTGCTCTAGGTAATGTATTAACTATAATAAAAGCATGATCTATTTCTTCAACAACACTCCTTCTCTACAAGCTCGTGTGACTATTATTCTTTGTTTCTTGAGTGGTTCCCTCCCTTCGGTGTATCTTTCTTTACCTATTACTATTATGGAAGTCACCCATAACTTCTGGAATTCTTTCCTTGAAAGGATACAAAGGAATTTGACCGGTTGGAAAGGTTCCATCACCAGTCATACTGGAAAACTATAGCTCTTGTATTCTACTCTTCAAGGGATCCCTATTTACTTCCTCTCCATTTTCAATATCCCTAGATATATAGCTAGAAAATTCAAAAAAAATCAAAGGAATTCCCTTTGGTCGGGGACCGAGGAAAATAAAAAGTTTGTTTTGGTCAAATGGGATAAAGTCTGTAAACCTAAACTTTGTGGTGGGCTTGGGATAAAGAATATCCCCTACATTAATAAGGCTTTGATTGTAAAGGAGGGATGGTATCATCTGAGAAACAAAAAAGATTGATGCAAAATTATGAATGCTAAGTATCTTCAAAATAGACCTTTGATTAATTTCCTCTTTGAAGATCACCCTTCGAGGTCATTGGCTTGGAAGAACATTTGCAATTTGCAAGGGTTGGTTGGGATAGGGATGAAATGGAAAATTGGGAATGGTTGTAGTATTAGATTCTGGGAAGATTCTTGGTTGCTTGAAACCCCTCTGGCTCATTGTGAATTTAGAAACCTGATGAGACCTGCACAAATTTTCTTTGGCTTTTACATTAGAGATTATCTCCTTGGCCTGCAAGGATCCCAAAGGTGGAACGACCTGGCCCTTTCCTACCTTCCATCTCCTAGGTTGTGTATCTTGGCCAAGTCCTTGTAGGACCTACTTTCCCTCACAAGATTACCTTTGAACTACATGGAGGACAAATTTTTCTGGAATCTTGATAAGCAGGGGGCTTTCTGTTAAAACAGATTATAATTTGCTATCAGACCAGAGTGTCACCCTCAGACCTTGGAAATAGGTTTGGAATAGACACATGATCCCAAAGATAAAAATTTTCTGGTGGACTACTTGCCATAACAGTATTCTTACTCAGGATAATTTGACGAAAAGGGGATTTTAGATCCCCAAAAGATGTTTGTTATGCAAGTGTAATGAAGAATTCATAGACCACTTGCTTCTACACTATCTATTT
>CM021102.1:422493224-422523158 GCA_007115665.2 Sequoiadendron giganteum | reverse complement strand
GATGACATCTTGGAAAAATCTACTACAAGGGAAGGACGTCTGCATATCCTAGACAAAATCTTCACACGGATGGAGAAATTCAATGTCAGGTTAAACCCTAAGAAGTGTGTCTTCAGGGTTACGTCAGCAAAACTACTAGGATACATTGTTTTAGAAAAGGGCATTGAGGTGGATCCAACAAAATTCAAAGCAATTATGGAGATTCCACCTCCTAAGAATATCATCCAGCTCAAATCACTACAAGGATGGCTTCAATCAATCAGAAGATTCATTTCTCAACTAGCAGACAAAAGTCATCCTTTTAACCATCTATTGCATAAAAATATAATTTTTAGGTGGGATGAAGGGTGTGAAACAACATTCAATCAAATCAAGCAACATTTGATGTCACCACCCATTCTAATGCCACCAATAGAAGGAAGGCCTCTCATTTTGTACATTGCCACGACATATATCTCTTTGGGGGCACTATTAGCACAAGAAGACTATGAAGGGAAAGAGCGCGCCATCTACTACATCAGTAGAAATTTAAATGGATATGAAATAAACTATACATTCATAGAAAATTCATGCTTAGCAGTGGTGTTTGCTACTCAATAGCTAAGACACTACATGCTGACTCATACAATCAGATTAATTGCAAAGATCGACCCTTTGAAGTATCTACTAAGTAAAGTTGCCTTAATAGGTAGACTGGCAAAATGGGTTATGCTACTAAGTGAATTTGACATTCAATATGTCAAGAGAAAGGAAATCAAGGGACAAGCAATCACTGAATAGCTAGTTGAAGCTCCTCTACCAGATGATCGCCCAATGGCAATGGAATTTCTAGATGCAGATATTATGACAGCAATGCCCCAACAATGGATACTATATTTTGATGGATCATATACACAATGAGGATCAGGAGTAGGGATCTTGTTCATCTCTCCCCAAGGACACACAATTTTGAAGTCATATAAACTCATGTTTCAATGTACAAAGAATGTGGCGGAATACAAAGCATTGATTATTGGGGTCAAGATAGCAATTCAATGGAAAATCACAGATTTACAGGTATATGGGGACTCTAAACTAGTTATTTATCAAGTCAATGATGAATATCAAACAAAGGATGAAAAATTGATGCTCTACAAGTAGCAAATAGATAATCTAAAAGATTCCTTTGTCAATATCAAGTTTGATAAGATTCCAAGGGTAGAGAACAAAGCTGCAGACGCTATAGCTACAATTGCTTCATTACTGCAATTGCCTAAGAAGCGTGTTTGTTATGAGTTTATGGTAGAACAAGTATCATGTCCTTCCCATTATCAATCAGAATCCACAACCATATGCCATCTAGAAGCCGTTGAAACCTCCATATATGAAAAAACTTATGCTTACCTGAAAGATGATATTCTTCCTCCCGATCTTTCCTGAAACCAAAAATGAAATTTTATCCACCAATCTTCCTAACACACTTTAATAATAGATGTCCTTTATTGTCGAGGTCTTGATGGTACCCTACTCCGATGTCTAGAATGCAATGAATCTGAAATGACCCTACGAGAAGTTCACGAGGGTATTTGTGGTACTCACTCGAGTGGAATAACTCTAGCTAAGAAACTCCTCCATTTGGGATATTATTGGCCATGCATGGAGAAAGAATCATATCAATTTGTCAAGAAATGTCAAAAATGTCAGGTTCACAACAATCTAGTTCATGCACCAGCATAGGAACTGCATCCCTTCACATCAACATGGCCTTTTTGTCAATGGGGCCTAGATCTGGTAGGAAAAATAAATCCATCTTCATCTAATGGACACAAGTTCATTATTACAGCTACAGAGTATTTTACGAAATGGATAGAGGTAGTACCTCTTACTACCATCATTGGGAAGCGGATTTCCTCTTTCATCTTGAACTACATAATATGTCAGTATGGAATCCCTCAATCCATTATCACTGACAATGGATGACCTTTCAAGAATGAAGATGTCTAAGAACTATGTGATAAATTCCACATCCAACATCATTTTTCAACACCATACTATCCTCAAGGGAACGGCCAAGCAGAGGCCTCAAACAAAACCATACTCAAAATTCTCAAAAAGATGATTAACGATGTTGGACATGATTGGCATGTTCAACTCAACCCTGCACTATGGGCCTATAGAACAAGCATCAGAACACCGATGGGAGCTACACCATTTGCTTTGGTATATGGATCAGAAGCCATATTTCCCATTGAAGTTGAAATTCCATCCCTTCGTGTATCACTTAGAGGAATCATTTCTGATGAAGACTATAGGGTATCTAGACTACAGGAACTAGAATTGCTAGATGAGTGTCGTCAACAACCGATTAATCATCTAATAGCCTATTAATAGAGGATGTCAAGGAGTTACAATCATAGGGTAAAACCGTGGGTCTTTCAGGTTGGTGATTTGGTACTAAAGGAAAACCCTAGGAATCAACAGGATAGGGAGAAGACAGGAAAATTTGAGCCTAACTGGCTTGGTCCCTTTGTCGTCATATCAATTATCAATGTCAGAAGGGGATTTGTTTGATGAACCTATCAATAATATTCATCTCAAAAAATTATATTCTTGAACCTCCTAGTGCATGGGGAAAACTTTTGAAAATTGTTTCCTTGGTGAAAACCTGGCAAATAGGCATCTTGGCAAACACAAAAAAAAAAAAATAGAAGATAAAAACAAAAACGAAAGAAAAATAGAAAAATGAGAAAAATACAAAAACACAAAGGGTGTAATCAAAGCATATGGTGAAAACTTGGAAATAGGCATCGTATGTGATTCTAAGATCAACTTTTCCATCTATTATGAATATGTCAAGATCATTCGTCTGAAATTTAGTATCAATTCATATCATATCATTCATCTGGTCATCATTACATCCATTATCAAAATCATGTCACATGGTCAACATATCACTCCATAGCTTGGGGGCAACATCTGGATAGCATTAGGGGCAATACAATCATATCGATTTCACCAAAGGGCAACACAACAGTATGGCAAGAAAAACTGAAAACAAAGATCAAAGCGCAATATCAATCATCATCAGAAGGTATCAACCATCCATATCCTATCGAAAATCCAAAAACATGTCAAAAAGGTAAGTCTGAAAAAGCAACATTAAAAAAAATAGGTCTATTTCAGTTGAACTACGTGGTCTTTATGTGTGTAACGTAGGCAAGGCTAATCTTAAATCAGCCCCTGAGACCCCTAAGATAGGTTACTAGGTTAGGTCTTTAGTCAAAAATCTCAAAAATCCAAAAACATGTCAAAATCAGGATGGATGATCTAAAATCTGAATAATGAATGGAACACTCTAAGTAAACAATGGATAAATTGTACTTTTTTAATTATCATTTCTTTGGAGTAACTCAATGATGTATTGAACTAGAGGAGCAAGGAAAAAGAATGATATTTTTATTGTCTATTGTCTATACGTTAATCATATAAATGTGTGAATTGTCGGGGGATGTGCTATGCAAATGTATCTGTTGTTTGTACGTTAATCATATAAATGTGTGAATTATCGAGGGATGTGCTATGCAAATGTTTCACCGATGACATTCAGAATTCACACATTGAAATGATTAATCACTGCTTGTTTACGCAATGAATGCTCAGGTCATCTCGGTTCAATTATACCTTGATGCTTGTGTTCAATTGCAATATTAAAAATCTTGAAAGTAGTACTTAGGTCATCATTGGATTAACACAACCATTGATGCTTGTATTCACTTTCAACATTCAATTAAGCTCTATGATGATACCAAGCACAAAAAGACTGTCAAAATGACATCTGTTTTGCATATCAATGCATGATTAAATTAGATTGCATTCATCATCATTCATTATCTGCAGATTATTTGTTGCATAAAGGATTCCAATCAATGATTATTTAATCTACAAATAAAACTGAGTATACTTGACATAAAACCCAAAATCATCATCATTTACTATATAGTTACAAATCATCATCTCATCATTAAAATTTTCATCATTCTATCATCCATACACATTTTTTTGCATCATAATCAACATACATTTATCAAATACATCATGCATTTACATCATCACTTTCATTACATCATTTACCATCCATACATTTAAACAAAATCCATTAGAATTCATCATAAAACATCATTACATCATCATTATTATTATGTTATTGATACAATCGTGTATCCATACATTTAAAAAATAAAATCACATCATTACACCCATCAAAGATCATCCATCATAAGATCATTCCATAAAATAAAAAGAATTTATCCATCCATCCATACATATTATCACATTTTGATCACATCATATATCCATATATCATATATTCTACACATACATTTATCATTGCATCATTGCATTAAATAAATAATCATTCATATACATCATCACATTTAGAATTAGATCATCATAAAATCATATAGTAAAAGCATCCATAAAGCCATTGTCATATCACATCAACTGCATCTCATATATATCACAAATGTCAAGTATACAATGAAGTATGGTCTACAAAATACATCATCATACAATGAGCTACATCATAAAATACATCATAAAGGATCACAATGGCATCTACGACCTGCTACTGCCAGAGTGAGCAGGCCTAACAGGACCTGTACCACCACCACCAGAAGGACCCGGATCTCTGGAATCTCCGCATGGAGGCTATGTCACCCCCTCATTGATTGTCCATGTGTGAGTCTGCCTAGATCTCAACAGAGCATAACTGAATTAGCACTTGGCAGGCAGTGCATCATGATACAAACTCTGTAGAACTCGGCCTCTCGACCAACTCACAGAACCTCTCTCATATAATCACCTATGGAGGTGCCATCGGCCAATCTCTGAAGAGTCTCAGCTGTCTCTTGTGCCCTCTCGGCAATCTACCAAGCACTGTCTTGCTCTGCTGTCAGAGTATCAACCTATGTCTATATGGCTGCTAATTGACCCTACACTTGTGCTAAGGCCTGTGCATGAGCCTGCATCTGGGTCTGAGTCTGCACAAGCATACCCCGAGCCTATACCAACTGCCCCTGCAAAGTTTGAACCTATGCCTGGAGCCCAACTATTTGTCTCTACTGCCCAACTACTGGCACTGTCACTGCCTGCCTCTTATGAGGCCTACTAGAATAAGGAGCACTGCTGATGCCTGGCCCTCCAACTCTACCTCCTCCACCACCACTGTCACTATCATAACTACTACTGTCAGAGCTCCCACTGCTCTCTGAGCCACTACTGGATGAAGAATCATCTCCACCCCTACTATCTACAGAAGCCTCCTCTACAGGTAAAGGTGTTGGCTCATCAGGGATAGTAATGCGAGGATGGGGGATCAAAGCCAGGAATGCTGCATAATCCTCTGTCATGGCTGCCTCTAAGATGTCTCTCTGCATGTCCCAAGGAGATGGCTGTAATGTCTTGTATCCCTCTACGATAACATCATAAGACAGTGTGGGACCCCAATCCGGAATATCCATCCATCGTCATGCATAATGGGCTACTCCCTATGGCATGCATTGAACAATGCCATACTATCTATATACCCGATGAAGCAAGAATCTCTCAAGTACAAATGGTGTACGACCGATGAGGTACATAGAATCACAAAGATATCCCAATACTACACCATCCTCATCCCACTCCTCACAGTCAAGGTATGGACGCCAGATAACTATCTCATTGTCATCAAACACTCGTCTCCAATGCTCTAACTTGCCCATCCGGGCCTGAGTGAACCAACTGCTATATCTAAAAACATATGGTCTACCGGCTAGTCTGTCTGCAACTGGAAACGGTCGACAAATAGCGAAATGCTCCCAAGCCCAAACCTATAGCAGGGTCATCCCTACGGATAAACTACATGCACCCAGATACACAACTAAGTGTAGATAATGATAAAGATGCGCTAGCATGCACATCCCCCATGCATACCTGGTACCATGTACCATCATGCTCTCGAGAGTCCGTCCCCAACCAACGAGGAATCCCTTTGACCTGCAATCAGGGCAAAGGAAACCTCCAATGAATCTAGCTAGCACTGCTAGTAGTGTCGTATAAGAATCCGTGATCCTCCGCCATTGAATGCTTGGACCCTCTATGTCTAGATCCTGAAAAAATCTGCGAAGAGCATCTCTGCTGCTGGTCCCATGAGAATCATAAGTAACAATCTCCCCCATGAATGGAATACGCAATATATGCCACACATCCTCTGGTGTGACTGTCATCTCGCCGGTGGGTAGGTGAAAGGTTTTGTGGTCACTATGCCACCTCTCAGCCAATGCGGTCAATAAACCCCAATTAATCCTAATATGGGGCATATCAAGTAAGCTCGTAAGGCCACAATGGCCTATCACCTGAAGCTCATCTGGTGTCAGATGAGGAATCAAGTCTGTAGTCTGTGGAAACCTATCTCGCATCTGCAGAGTACCTAGATCCTCCTATTATCATAACGGAAAATCTACAATCAGTGAACTATGTCAAGAATCAAACGTCATTCTACTATCAAGTCTATTTCAAAAGCTTTGGTATGAATTTTTGATAAAAATTCATAGACGAACATCAAACCTCACCTATCATGAGATTCATCACAACATTATCTAGATCTCGCCTATCATGTGATTTATCAGATATTGAATCAAACCTCACCTATCATGAGGTTCATCAAAACATTATCTAGATCTCGCCTATCATGAGATTTATCAGATATTGAATCATTTCCTCGCCTATCATGAGGATCAACATAAAATAGGATTTCTTCTCACCTATCATGAGAGTTATTCTTATTTACATTATCCAAATCCAACATCAGGAATTTGAATTATCAATCATACCAATCAAAAGAATGGACATGATCGGAATTGACGAAATCAGGTTCACTAAGTCAAAATCTTCAATTCTGACCAGAAGCGCTAAAACAGGCTTCCAAAGTGCTAAATCCCAAAAGTGCTACTTTATCAGCTAAAAGTGCTACATCAGGGACCCAAAGCGCTAAAACCATGAAAGCGCTATTTCAACACTCCGAAGTGCTAAAACAGGCTTTCGAAGTGCTAAAAGTCCCGAAGTACTACTTTTCCACATCAAAGCGCTAAAAAAGGCCGTCAAAGCACTGCTTTACCAGAAGTGCTAGAATAGACCTTGAAAGAGCTAATCCACTGACTCAAAGCGCTAATTTTTTACTCCTAAGTGCTAAATCACTGGAAGTGCTACTTTATCGACTGGAAGCGCTAGAGTATTAAACGCAAGCGCTAAAACTCAAAGCTCTAGACTACCTACTGGAAGTGCTACATCAGAATGTAAGCGCTACAGCATGGCTTGAAAGCGTTGAAATAGACCTGGACATGCCTAGACGCTAAAAAGCATAAAAAATAGAAATACACGAATTATGAGGAGGTCGAAGGGTACATACCGGAGGTCCATACGCAAGCGGCTGTCGGTGACGTCGAATGCGCTCGAATCGGTGAGTGTGGTTGGGGATAGGCATCTCGCTCTAGCTGGTAGAAAATTCTTTGTCACTATGAATTTTGAACTCAAAAAGAAAATATGACTTTGAAAATGACCTTTTACACTATTTATAATTTTTGAAAGGTATTTTTGGGGGATTTTATTAAAATTTTGATTAATTTTATCCATGAAACTAATTAAAACTCATATGAGGGCTCTATTTCTTTATCATTTTGTTGGGAGATAAATTATTTTATTATTGAAACATCAGAAAATCATCAAATTTTTGAAAAATTCTAAAAATCATCACATCATTAATTTATCTCCCGAGGGGGCATATTGTCATTAAATCATCTAAAGATCAATGTCTGGGGCATGTCTGGGGCATGTCTGGGGCATACGAAATTATTTTTCTTTATCATCAATCTTTGCAGTAGCAACAAAATATTTCTTCGAAGCAATGCGTAAACACATCACTTCGAAGAGGGGAAAAATGTATACACCTAAAATTGGTCTAGAGCATCTGATTAATTAAATACGAATTATTTGATTAATTATCCTAATTTCCTCTACTGTTTGAATAAATAGAAATATTTATTTATATAGTTTACATTTTAATATTCATCTTAATTAAATAAACAAAATTAAATACTTTGTTCGATTTAATTATCAAATCCCTATTTTATTCTATCACATCCATCTTTAATTAATTAAATAAAGACAAAGCACTTTATTGATTAATTGCCACATTCTTCTGATTAATTTAATAAACAACTATCCTATAGTTCATTTTATTAAATTATTTATCTCCATTTTCCTAATTTAAATAAATCAAAAATATTTGAATTAGAGCATAAGAAATATTCCAATCTACATTTCCTCAAAAATGAATTAGATTTCCTATGTCTAATCCATGTCTAAAATATGTCACAATTAATGCTTTGAAACTTCACGGGAAGTTTTGGAGACAAATTGGAGATAAATTTGGAATTTGATCTCTCAATCCTCCTCCATCAATCTTTCCTCTTCTCTTGCCTAGTGTTTTCATGGGTAGAGATAATCTCCATCTTTCTCTCAATCTCCTCCATCTCTTACCATTCAATTCTCTAGATTGAATCCAAGCCTCTCAAAGCTTTCCCTATGCATTTCTACAACTAGGAAATCTATAAATAAAGCCTCATTGAACCAAGAAAAGGATCCAAATAATCAAGCTTTTGCACTCTTACTCTACAGGAATCTAGACTTCAAGCATCAAGCAATCAGGTTTTCAACCATGGCTGCCTCCTGTAGCTGCAATTATCTGTTTCACATCAATATCATGCTAGTTTAATTGATTCATCATTTAGCATTGCATTATCATTATCTCGTTCTTCAGATAGTCATTTTAACAGTCTTATTTGCTTACACAATCTGAGAGCAATTTAGATTTAATAAATCTTTGAGGATAGAGAACAATATGATGCTTTCAATTGATTACTACTTTGATTTAGTTCAATTTGATTTATCTTTGATATAATGTCTTATTAAGAAGTGTTTTGATCTTATTCACATATTCACCACTTACAACTTGCAACATTGAGAAAAAGGACATCCATCTTTTATTTATTACCCTAAACAAAATTGGCCATGAATATGGAATTTTTGTTTCTAGCTTCCATACTCATAGGTTGATTACGGGTGTTGCATACACTATGCCTTCATTCACATCTTTCTCTGAGATGTTGATGTATGAATAGGGAAAGCTACTTTCCATGGGTCTTATAAAGACATTACAATCCTAGGTTTTGTTGGTTTGTTAGTTGAAATGAGAAATAATCAAGTTAATATAAAAAAAACATAGTAGGTATAGGAAGAAGCCAAAAAAATTAAAAGCACAATATTTTCTACTTCAAAATTTGACTCCAAATCCTCTTCATCCAAGTAGAATCTTTTTAAGAAGGAAATTCCAGCTTGTATCAGCCATAAAAAAGGTTGTTCATGAGGAACTATCTTTTCATGGGAAGTAGATCAATGAGTTGAAGCATCTTCTTAGAAATAAAAACATTAATCTACCCTCTTTTCTGTATAGTCATATTCTCCTTCTTATAAATTAGGTAAATAGAAATAAACTTCTCTTGTTTCTTCAACAAATTCTTCCAATCAATGGATTCTTATGTTAAGTTCTTCACACCACATGCAATTTGATAAAGACTAATTTTATTTTTGGAGCCTTAGCCTATGCCTCATATTATCATCAAGGATTATTATCTAGTGGATGTCATCGATGATGTATTAGTGTTAGACAGATAGGATAATTGAGAGGGGGGTTGAATAAGTTGTACATTAAAATCATCAAACCCTTAGTAATCCTTAAGCCCTTAGTAACTTTCATATCCTTATTAAGCATCAACATAATGTAAACATATGAAACATCAACACAACTACAACCATACACAAGAGAACACCAAATTTACATGGAAAGACCTAATCGGGGAAAACCATAGTATTAGCTCACATATATGAATAGCAATGTTGAACACAATGGGCTCACTTCTAGAAGGGTTCACTGCCCAAAAGAGAAGAAAGGCTCACTGCGAAGGGCTCACTACCCAAAGGACTCGCTATATGGAAGAAAGAAGAATAGAAGAAGACTATTACAAAGATTCTCACTACCTCAGAGCAATAGGAAGATCCACCATCTGCAACCTTCGGCTCACTACCTCTAGCAACTTTAGGTACACTAAAAATGTAGACACCTTTTTTCTCTCTACATCTGGTAGACTTAAGTGTTTAAGCTTGCACTCATATCACTGCACTTGATCACATTTTAATCTTCTTACACAACATAATGCATCTCACACGTATCCAATAATTAACCTTTCTTATATATCATCCACAACCTCAAAAATATTCTCCAAGTCAGCCTCAATGAAACATATGCACCTCAAATGTGAAACCAACAAATAGGTTGGCACCAAAAAATTTTGTGGTAGAAATAAGTGAAGGTAGACCATGCTAAGGGTTAACTAGGACCCAAATATATATCGATACACTTTAGCATGCTTCCATAAACAACAAACAACCTCCATAATTAACACTAGCATGTCTAGTCGGCCAAACCTACACTAACAAGTGACCACATACATGCCTCTCTAGGTCTAGAAACAACATGAATACCACATATAAACACTCCACAACATCCAATAATATTCAAAACCATCATAATATCCAACACCATTGATACAACCACCTAAAACTAAAGAGAACTTTCATTTTGTGCAACTAGACACACTGTCATAGAACACAACTTATGAATCTAGGCTTGCAAAACAACTATACACTAAACACTCTAAGGGAATGTAGATACAAGAAATATAATAATGTTCCCAAATCTAAGATACAAGAAACAACAAAAGGGAGAAACATAGAGCAATTCCATTTCTCCCAGAAAACCTTCTTCACAAGGAACATATTGTCAAACACATCTTTCACTACAACATGCTCCAGAACCTGAAACTATGGATATAACACCTTTGATCATAATACCTAAACCACACAAGAATATCTTCAACCATGAATAAATATGAAGAAAAACACATAACACACCTCTATCACCTTGTACACTTCCCTATTCAAATTTTCTTAAAATCACTTGGAAACCAAGTGAAATTGTTGCACCAATAATACCACAAACAAACACCTCCTCAACACAACCACACTAGGGGTTGACATCAAAACCACACTAGATATTGACACCAATATCTGTAACACCATAAATCCTTCTCATCACATCTATATTAGGGTTTTACATCAATGACAACACTAATGACAACATAGTGCAACACTCTCCAACAAATCCAAAAATATCCACATTAGGGGTTGACATCAATGACAACACTAATGACAACACCAACAATCTTTAATAATTAGATGATTTTTGCAATATCATATTTGAGGATGTTCTTTTCATGCCTAATTTTTCATCCAACCTTCTATCTATCTAAAAAATCAATCATCTCGAAGATTGAAAGAATTCAAATTCACTCGAAATTCTAAGTTTCCATTAGGGATCTTGAAGATGATGTTTGTCTCATAGTGGGAAATTTCACCCACCAATATCAATTTTATAGAATTTCTCTCAATTTGTACTTGATACTCCCACTACAACAATTCTCAACTATTTATATTCTATGAGTAAACTATACCATGAGTAGTTTGGCCATCTCAACTACTACTACCTTTAGCAAATCAACATGCAATACATGGTCATAGGTTTTCCTAGGATCAATTTATTTAATGGTTTTTTTTCATGTTGAGCCTTTGGAAAGCACCTTGAGGACAAGTTCAATAAAGGAAAGGCTTGGATGGATTTATAATTCCTCAAGATATTTTGCAGTGGATTTTTGGTTCCCTTTCCATCTTTGTCTTTAAGAAAGGCTCGCTATTTTCTCAACTTCATTTACAACTATTCTAGATACACATGGATTTTATTTATTTTTTATAAAGGTGAAGTATTTGATATATTTCAAGATATTAAATCTCATTTTGATAAGTGATTTGGAAATTACGTCAATTTTCTACAAGTTGATAGTGGAAAATAATATGTGAACCATCTCTTTGAGAAACTTTACACACTTTGAATGGATTGGACTTCAACACACTATCACCTACACACCTTACTAGATCAAAGATAATCAAAGAAAATAGTATCTTAGAATCCATACATATCAAATAAAATCCAAATCATCATCTCCTTGGCTATCAAACTCAATATTTTGGTACTCCTTCCATCCATCCTAAATCCAAAATCCCTCCATTTAAATCAAAATATCTGCATTCCTCATCCCTCCCATCTATTTTGGGTCCTTGTAATTTAAATCCCAATCCTTCATCCCTTTTATCTATTTTGGGTCCATATGTCCCAAAACCAAGACCATCATCCCTTCTATACATCTTGGGTCATTAAATTCAACCACCAATCACCCCTATTTAAAATTCTCTTCATCCTTTTTATCCATCACCTCAAATCCCAAATCAAGATCAACAAAGGAAAAAATCCTTGAAGCACTTCCAACATCCTACCTACATTAACCCATCCTTAAGACCTCCATACCTTTCCTTTTCATCCACTAATATCATTTATCTTGGAATAAATTTGTACTCTAAATCTAAAAATCCACATATACCCAAGGATAAATATGTCCCATAAAAAGGACATGCAAAAATAAAGAAAAATCTAATCCAAAAATTAAAAAATAAATCAAAAAGGCCACAAAGTCCGATGAAGAAAAAATAAAAACAAAATCCATGTGGATCCCAAAACAACTAATAGAATTAATGCATCCCAAAGCACAACCAAAATTGGCACCCGAATTTTCTAATCCAAAAGATTATTATATGCCTAAGTCGTCTAATCCTCCATCTTGAAATCCCTCATCCTGCAAATCCATTTTGGGCTCTTATGCCCTAAAATTCACATTCACTCCCTCATATAAATTTCATGATCTAAAATCCACTTCTCCACAACTCCATCACCACTCAAGGTGTGTGCCAATGTTGATCTTTCCAATATTTAAATCCATTCATCCACAAGTATTCCAACCCCCCATCCATCATTTAATATTCACTCACCATCATATTCCTATAGTTCAATCCATTGCATAAATCATTACTCATTTCCATCTCCCCATCCATTTCATCCCCCTTACCATCATTTTACCAATGTCTATGAGCATACATCCAAATTTCCATGCTCCATTGTAGCACATCTTTAAGGGATGCCATCCATATAACTAGACGTGCTTGAGTCCTTCCCCTATATCCATATCTTTAAAATCCACCTATCCACATCATTATCCTCTTTCTTCTCCACCCATACCATCCCAAAAAATTTAAAAATCCAAAAAAGAGGAAAAAGAGGAAAAAATGAATAAAGTAAAGAGAACGCATTCATCCAACATCAAAAACCACTTCTTGTGGCACCTTGGGAAAGTACCATGATAAAAACATATAAAATAGGCACCATTTGCAATCCCTCATCCTCTTTCACTCTACACTTGGAGGTGATCTTCATCAATGCCATCCTACCTATTAAATCCTATCCATGCCTTCCACTATCCATCATCCCTATCCATCATCCTATCTAAATTTGTCATCCCTTCCCTCCTATGATCTTGACAAGGCTAAGGCTTTTCATAAGCATCATGTATACTATCCATTTCATCTTATCCACCATCTCATATCCCTCATCTTATTTCCTTGCTCCCATCCTTCTCATCTTTTATCTTGATAAGGAGCCTCCATGATACACTTGTTGTAACAATGGAAAGAGGAATGAAAGTGTTGTCATTAATGTCAATCGGTCAACTAGTTATCTACTAGTTGCTTTTGACTGTATATGTTGAGGATATTGAGAAAATTGTATTAAAAGAAGATTACAGGTTGTCAACTATTGAGGATGTTGGTCTGGTACTTGTGAACTATGTTTTTCTATGTTCTGGTTGAGGTTCGATATAATTGTTGTTGGTCTAGATTTATCTTTGTGGTTCTAGAGTTGTGTTGCATTGGTTCTATTGAGGATGGTTTCGGTATTTGGAAGTATTGAGCTTAATTGATCTATGTGTTTTACACTAGTTTAGTTGACCGTGTGTCAAGCACTATCTTTGAAGTTGATGAAGCATGTTAGATCTATTATGGGTCCCAATGAAACATGTGTTTGGGTTACCCTCATTCTAATTCCACCCTAGGATGTTTGGAGCTGACCTAATTTGAATTTAAAGTTGGATGGATGATTTTGTATCTTTTCAAAGTTGGAGATGATATAAATATAGAATGTTCTAGCAATGAAAAGTGTACAAAATAAAAGAAGGAAGATAAGTGAAAGAGCAGATGCAAATTTTATGCTATTCTAAAAGTGTGAGAGTTACGTGCGTGGTTGATTAGTGTGAAGCTTAACGTTGAATTTATAGATGCAGTGAGTAGAAGGAAAACTCTATCATTCATGCAAGTTGATCAGTGATTGTGGTGTAATCCTTTGTTGTATTGCGATTGTTGTCTCTTTGTAACAAGTCTTATTTGTCTTTTTTGTATCTTTGTGACAGTGAGCCATTCGTGTTGTAGCCCTATGGATAGTGAGTCCTTATCTTAGGTAGTGAGCCTTTTTGTAATTGATTTTTATATTCTCTATAGTGTGAGTTAATCCTCACCATGATTTTTCCCTCATTGGGTTTTCCACGTAAATTTGGTATTGTATTTTTTGCATTGCAATTTGATGGTTAATCACTGAATCAGTTTATGTTCTAGTTTCGGTAATTGAATTTAAGGTTATAATCTATGACAACTGATTCCCCCCCCCCCCCTCTCAATTGTCATATCCAATAATTGGTATTAGAGCTTGGTTCCTTAGTGAAGATCTTAACCGCTTCAAAAAGGTTTGGGATGACTATAAAAATGATCTATGATTATCTGAGGTTTGATGGAACTAATTATGGTATCGAGAAAGTATTGATGGAAGAATATCTGGAGTATTGTGGAAATGATGTAGATAGAAATAATAAGACACCCTACACTCCTACTAATTTTTCAAGTACACTTGAAGAAAGTAAAGCACATGAAGAAAATAATAAGGCAAAGTTCATCTTGAAGAATAGTTTGGTACATTCTAAGTTGATTAAGGTTGAAAATTTGAAGACAACTAAAGAAGTCTTGGATGCTTTAGAAAGACCACACGATGGTGATGAGAGGGTAAAAGAGGAAAAACTACAAAATTTGGAAACATGGTTTGATCTTATACATATGTCTGAAGATGATAATGTTAAAGCCTATGTACAAATATTGGATGAGGTAGTAGCTGGAATGTGATCCCTTGGCGCTATTATAGATGTAACTAGAATTGTAAAGAAGATTCTCAGAACTCTTCCTGATGCTTACAGTGAAAAGGTGAGTGCTATTGAGTATACTATAGATTATAAGAATTATACTAAGGATTTATTGCTAGGATTTTTAACATCTTATGAGATGAGGAATTCGAATCTAAGAAGTGGAGGTAGAACAAAGACTACTTTTAAAGCTACAAAAGTTAAAGATTTGGATGAAGAAAGCTTTGATGAAATTGAGGCCAACTTTGTAAGAAGAATGAGAAAAGGCTTTGATAAGTATGAAGGTAAATTTCTCTTTAAGTTTTTTAGTTGTGGATAAATCGGCCACTATGCTGCAAAGTGTTTGGAAAGAGCTAAAAGGAATAAACAAAGATATGAGAAAGAAAAGAAAGGAAAGAAGATTAAACGAGCTTACTATGTTAATGAGAATGCTAGTATTTCAGATGAAGATTCATAATATGAAGATCCATATGACAATCAATGCTTGTTCTTGATGATTAAGGATGAACCTACTTCTACTAATTTCAAAAAATAGTCAAAGGAAAGTCCTCCAAAGAAAGAGAAGGAGAAGGAGAAGGAGGAGGAAAATGAAGGTACATTTATCTCTGCCCTACATGCTAAACAAGAAAAAAAAATTGGGTAGTTGATAGTGGTTGCTCACACCACATGAATGATGACAAGAATAATTTTGTGAAACTTGAGAAATATGATGGAGTTCTGGTTATGTTTGGAGATGATGCTAGTGCTAAAATGATACTAGTGTTAAAATATGTGGGATAGGTTCAGTAAGTTTTGATGTTAAGTATCATACTGACGATATTTACTATTTTAAGGGTTTAAGGCATAATCTATTGAGTGTTGGTTAGATGTATAGAAAATGTTATGATCTTGTGTTTAAGGATGAGAAATGTGAGATCCGAAAAGGATCCGGAACATTGATTGCTATAGGGAAGAAATCTGAGGGGAATATTCATCAACTTAAAGGTGTTGATGGATGATGTTTTATGACTCAGATAAATGATAGTTGGTTATGGCACAGGAGAATGTATCACATGAATTTTGATAATTTGGCAGGAATCACTTATGTTCATGTCGTGAGAGATCTACTGAGAATTACAAAGCTTGTAAATGTTATTTGCAGGAATTTTCAATTTGGGAAGCAAACAAGAAATCATCATAGATCAAGAGAACAATCTACTATTGGATTGTTGTATTTGGTTCATATAGATCTTTTTGGTCACATGAGAGTGATAAGTCTACTTGTTGAAAGGTACTTTATGTTTTTAATTGATGCTTATTCTAGATATATATGGGTTACATTTCTAAGAGAGAAATAGGATGCATTTGATAGATTCAAGGCATTCAAGGCTATGATTGAAAATGAAGTGAATTTGAAGATAAAATGCTTGAGATCTGACAAAGGTGGAGAATTCGCCTCCTATGAGTTCAATATGTTTTGTGAAGTGAGTGGTATAAAGAGACAACTATCTGCTCTAAGAACTCCTTGGCAAAATGGAGTTGTTGAAAGGAGAAATAAAACAATTCAAGAAGCTACTAGGTCAATGATCATTGAAGCTAGATTACCAGGATTTTATCTGAAAGAAGCTATTCACACTATTGTATATGTATTCAACTGGGTTCAAGTAAGAGAAAATAGTACAAAGACTCCCTATGAGCTATGGCATGAAAGAATTCCTACAATCAAATATTTCAAGGTATTCAAAAGAAAATGCTATATCAGAAGAGATGAGGAAACTTTGGGTAAGTTTGATGCAAAAAGTGATGAAGGAATATTTCCTGGATACTCTACTAAAAGCAAGGCATGCAAATGTTTCAACAAAAGATTGAGGAAAATTGTAGGAAGGTCGAATGTGAAGGTTGATGAAACAATGAAGAAATCTATTGATATTGATGGGTATGTGTATGATGAACATGACTATGCAAGAATGGAAGAAATTTTGGAAGAACGGGATAAATATGAGCAAGAAAAATAGAATGAATAAAATGAAAGTGAAGAAGATGCTCTGGTGATGTTCCCTAGGACACCAAAATATGTACAAAGGAATCATTCAAAAATTTAGATTATTAGAGACAAGACAAAAGGTGTGTTAACTAGAAGAAAAGCTACTGTTGAAGTAAATTTGTTCTTATTCTATGAGATTGAGCTGAATTCGATAAGTGAAGCCTGTAAAGATGAATATTGGAAGGAAGCAATGAAAGAAGAAATTTTGCAAATTGAGAAGAATCAAACTTGGGAATTGATCCCAAGTCTGGCAGATAGAAATATCATTGGATCAAAATGGGTATTGAGAAATAAGCTTAATGAGAATGGGCAATTTTTTAGAAACAAAGCAAGGATTGTGAGTAAAGGCTACTCGCAAGTATAAGGCATGTATTTTCAGGAGACTTTTTCTTTAGTAGAAAGAATGGAAGCTATAAGGATGTTCTTGGCATTAGCTGCTTATAAAGAAAGTCAACATTTTGGAATGGTGAACTAGAAGAAGAGGTCTACATGGAACAACCAGAAGGATTTTAGTTAACAGACCAACTAGATATGGTGTGTAGATTGAAGAAAGATTTATATGGATTGAAGCAAACTCCTAGAGTGCGGTATGCAAGGCTAGATAAGTATTTGAGCTAGCAAAGATTTAACAAAGGTACAATAGACATTAATTTATATTTCAAGACTAAAAATGACAAAATCTTGATTGTAGTTGTATAGGTTGATGGCATTATCTTTGGAGGAAATGAAAATATGTGAAATATTTTTGTGGAAGAGATGCAAAAATAATTTGAAATGTCTATGTTTGGCGAGATGAATTTATTTCTTAGGCTATAGATTAATCAATCAAAGAAATGAATTTTTATTTCACAATATAAGTATGTGAAAGAGATGTTGAAAAGATTTGGGATGGATGGTTCCAAACTGGTAAGTACTCCTATGGTGATTGGTTGCAAGTTGGGTAAAGATGATGATTCACCTAAGGAAAATCAGAGCAAGTATATATCCATGATTGGTGAACTACTGTATTTGACTGCTACTAGACTAGATATTATGCATGTGGTCTATATTGTAGCTAGATTTCAAGAAGATCCAAAGGAAACACATGTTACTACAATTAAAAGAATATCCAGATATTTGAATGGAACTCTAAATTATGGATTATGGTATCCTAAACACACTAAATTTACAATTATTTTTATACAGATGCAAATTGGGTTGGAAGTATAGATGACAAAAAGAGTACAAGTGGTGGTGCATTCTTTCTTGGATGTAGATTGGTGGCATGGTTGAGTAAGAAGCAAGATTCGGTCTCTTTGTCTATCGCTAAATTTGAGTACATTGTTGTTGCATCTTGTCGTACACAAGTTTCATGCATGAAATAGACATTGAAGGATATAATAGTGTTGTATAATGATCCTATTTCTATCTTTTGTGATAATACAAGTGCAATTAACATTTCAAAGAATCATGTAATGCACTTGAGAACTAAGAATATTTCTATCAAGTATCATTTCTTGAGAGAGAAGGTCATGGAGAATGAAGTCAAGATTGAGTATGTTTCGACAAAGGATCATATTGCGGATATATTTACAAAGGCTCTTCCTAAAGATACTTGTGAGTATCTTTGGGATAAGCTAGGGGTTATTTCCCATCTTTTTACAAACTAAGATGCATTTGGAGATGCATCATTATGATGGATTCATGGTTCTATCTTTTTGGACTGATGTTTTCGGTGGCTATCTCTCAAGGTGAGTAATTATTTTTAAGTGTTGTCATTATGAGTATTGTTTTCTCATGTCAAAGGAAGTTTCAATGAACATATCTTTTTCCTTTGCCATTGATGTCAAAGGGGGAGAGAAAGAACATGTGAAAAAGGAGAGAGAGAGAGAGAGAGAATATAAAAAAGAGAAAGAGAAAACATGTGAAGAGGAAAGAAATCTAATAAGATAAAGTAGGTAATGAGGAAGGTGGTATTCTAAGAGGGAGAAGAGAAAGGAAAAATATTGAGAAGTATTTTCAAAACTAGTGTGTGTCTTTGATGGTTTTTTACATCATGTGTTTCCATAAATGACAAAGGGGGAGATTGTTTCAAGAATGGAAAGAGGAATGAAAGTGTTGTCATTGATGTCAACTGGTTATCTAGTTATCTACTAGTTTTTGTTGACTATATATGTTGAGGATATTGAGAAAATTGTATTAAAAAATTTTACAGGTTGTTAGTTGTTGAGGATGTTGATCTGGTACTTGTCAACTATATTTTTCTATGTTCTAGCTGAGGTACAAGAGAATTGTTGTTGGTATGGATTTCTCTTTGTGGTTCTAGATTTTTGTTTCCTTGGTTCTATTGAAGATGGTTTTAACATTTGTAAGTATCGAACTTAATTAATCTATGTGTTTTGCACTAGTTTGGTCAACTGTGTGTCAAGCATTGTCTTTGAAGTTGATGAATTTTATTGGATCTATTATGGGTCCCAGTGAAGTGTGTGTTTGGTTCACCCTCATTCTAATTCCACCCTAGGATGTTTGGGGCTGACCTAATTTGAATTTAAAGTTGGATGGCTAACTTTGTATCTTTTCAAAGTTGAAGATGATATAAATACAAAATGTGCTAGAAATGAAAAGTGTACAAAAAAAAAGAATGAAGATAAGTGAAAGAGAAAACATGACTTTGATGCTATTCTAAAAGGGTGTGAGTTATGTGTGTTGTTGATCAGTGTGAAGCTTAACACTGAGTTTCCAGATATAGTGAGAAAAAGGCAAACTTTGTCATTCATGCAAGTTGATCAATGATTGTGGTGGAATCCTTTGTTGGATTGGGATTGTTGTCTCTCTCTAACAAGTCTTCTTTGTCTTATTTTTATCTTTGTGGTAGTGAGACATCTAGGTTCTAGCCTGATGGATAGTGAGTCTGGACTATGAGTCCTATCTCAAGTAGTGAGCCTTATCTTAGGCAGTGTGCCTTATTTTAATCGGTGATCCTTTTTGTAATCAGTTTTGATATTCTCCATAGTGTGAGTTAATCCTCACCATGGTTTTTCCCTCATTGGGTTTTTCATGTAAATCTGGTATTATTATGTTTTATGCATTGGAATTTGATGGTTAATCACATAATCATTTTATGTGTTAGTTTTGATAATTGAATTTAAAGTTATAATCTATGACAACTGATTCAGCCCCCCTCTCAATATTCCTATCCAACAACCCTTCCCTCTATATCTTATCTATATCCTCTATTATCCTTCATCACATACCCCTCATCCTATATTTTTTCTAACATCCTATCCAAATTCATTATCCATTTCCCTTTCCACCCTTTATCTTAAGAAGATAGCTAGAGGAAATCTATCCATTTAGGCTTTATACAATGTAAACCTTACTTCACCCACCATCCATATCCATTATGTACTATCATTCCATATCATGCATCTTTTATCATCTTCCATCCATAATGGTACTAGACCTTTAGTGTGTGGTATATTTTTTCCTTTGCAATATAGTCATTGCAGCTCCATTATCCTATCCTCTATATAGTCCCTCATCACCATCCATCCAATCAATCCATTTATATCCTATCTAAGCAACCCATCCATATATATTTTATCAAACCTTTGTTCTCCCTTTTCATTAGATCCCATTCATTCCTTTATCCTCTATCTTATCCTACCCTAATCATTATGTCCTCAATACAATCCTATTATATTCTATCCATTTATCCTCTATCTATCCATCTAATCCAGTCATCCCAATCCAATCCATCCAATTCCATCAACCTAATCCATGCAAACCATATTTTTAATCTATCTCATCATCCTAAAAGAATCCATGATCTTATCCAAATCAAATAAAATCTATTTATTCAGTATAAATTATCATCATAGGGATGTATCCTTCCCAATCCATGTGGTTTTCTTATCATTGACAAAACAATCCTTTGGGTACAATTTTTTTTTTTTTTTTTCAATCCTTTTTATCATCATCAATTAGTTAATCAATTATATCGATTGATTTTCATCTTGACTAGGGACATAATTTTGGTTTATTCTTGGTTTGTTGAGCATGCTTACTTTTTGCATGTGTGTGTTGTCATTATTTTCATTTATCATGGTATTTACATCATATTTCCATAGGGGCATCATGTTCTTTTATTTAATCGTGTTGTAAGGAATATGTTTGAATTTGACCTTTTTGATCATGTGCTTGACACATTTTCATCTAAATTCTTTATACCTTGGTGAATAGCATCAGGTACAATATCAAATCTAGGTTGATTATATTTTTTTAATATAATTATCATCCATCCTGCCTCTCCATTCATATCTTCATGATCCATAGATTATTCCATGTTCCCTTATCCTTTATCCTCTCTCTCATTCATTTCAAGAGCACACCCGTCTCTCGAGGGGGAATACCTAACTCCCATCCTTTCAATGACTAGTGCATCATTCCACTAGTCCTTATCACTTCTTACCTATTTTATTTTATTATTCTTTGATACAATGCCACTTCCTATTTGTCACAACCTCATATCAAAAAGGGGCAAAATGTAGACACTTAGAAATTGATCATACCTACCCACACTTCACTTTACCCTATCCTAGCCATTAATTAAATAAATATTTCTTATTTATTTAATTAACTTATCCTTTCACATCACCCTTCTCCAATTATTAATTAAATAGTTTTATTGTTATTTAATAAATTATTGAGAGTCACATGACTAACTAAGACCTTATCTAGATTCATTGAACCTAGACACTTTCAAAAAAACTCAAACCAAATTTTCATCTCATCTATCCATTTCATACATCATAAAATCTCAACCATTCACATAAGGATTTTTCCTTAATCAAATCCTAAACCTAGCCCATATCCCTCATGTGACACTTTTTACCTAAACCCTAAACCTTAATCAATAACTACAAATTTTGATCCAAACCATATAACTCAATCTTATCTTAGCCATCCATTAACCAATGAATCTTGTCTCTTGATTCATCTTATGGAAAATTTATAAATGAGATGCCTCTCATATCACTTGTATACCTTTTATCTTCATATTTATATTGAATCTTCTCTCACCCTATTGATATTTTATTGCATTTTTATATAATCTTACATCTCCATAGCCTTATTTTGTTTCACTTCTATTAAATCTTCTTCCATCTACTTCACTACAACAAATCCCTATGATTTGCTCCATATTTTGCTCTGTTTTTTCCTTCCACCCAATGTCTTAATGTATTTTTTGCCAATTTTTTGAAATCGTCAGTGCTATTTTTCGGGATGGTGCTATTTTTAGCATTTATTTGCACCAATCAGGACTAGTCAACACTAATTTAGGTGCTAATTTATGTCAGAATTATCAATGCATTTAGCACCAATATTGGCTTTGAGTGTGGCATCGTCACTAGCACCGACTTTGGCTCTAAGTTTAGTTTTGATTTTAGCACCACATTTAGCCTCACGACTTGAGCTTCAAGTTTAGCTTTGGGTTTAGCACTGGTTTAGACACCCCTATGTCAAAGAGACTTATTTATATATCTCATCGATGATGTAAAACAGTGAAATTCCAACAAGATATGGGAATCTCGAGGAGAGAATCACTCACATCACATTGACAAGGTATATACAAGTGCTCAGCGAAACACAACTCTTGGATATAATGAAGTAATTTCGATGAGACATTGAGATATCGGTAAGACAAATAAGATTGTCTCATTGAAACTCTTCAAGTAATTATCAAAAGAATACACCGCTAGACCACTAGGAAGGTGAGCAATATATGCAATAGAGTAGTATACACCGCAACCCTGTAGTAAGAAGCCTTGAGCAAGGCGGTAGTGTGGTAAACAGTTGAAGAGAAGGGAAAAACATCGCCATACCATAGGGATAATCACAAGTCTCCCCAACATGGCAGAGTTACATTGACAACCAACATCAAAGGAATATAAGATCTAATGTTGATGATACATTGAGATATCGGTAAGACAAAGAAGATTGTATCATCGATATTGTTCAGGTAATGATCAAAAGCATACATCGCTATACCGTTAGGAAGGTGAGAAACATATGTGGTAGAGTGGTATACACCGCAACCCCATAGCAATAAGCCTTGAGCAAGATGGTAGAGCGGTGAACAATAGAAGGGAAGGGAAAAACACTGCCATACCGCAGCGATAATCACAAGTCTCCCTGACATGGCAGAGTTACACCGATATATAAATAAATAACGCCGAAGGAAAATATCGATGAGACAATGGCATATCGGAAAGAGATATTAACTTGTATCATCGACATCGGCAACCAACATAAAAGGAACATAAGATCTAATGTTGATGAGACATTGAGATATCGGTAAGACAAAGAAGATTGTCTCATCGACACTTTTCAAGTAATGATCAAAAGCATACAGTGCTATACCATTGGGAAGGTGAGAAACATATGCAGTAGAGTGGTATACACCACAACCCCATAACAGGAAGCCTTGAGCAAGGCGGTAGTGCGGTTAACAACAAAAGGGAAGGGAAAAACACTGCCATATCGTAGAGGGTATAATAAGAGATGGCGGTAGTATGGTAATCGTGGCAGAAAATCATGTCAGTCATAATCTATTTGAATAAATCATTTAAGGAATCAAGAATATAACCCACCAAAATACTCTAAAACTCTAATAAACATACTCTAAAAATTTCATCGAAATATTATTTTCAAGCATAGCCCACTAGAATGGAGTTTTCATTTTAATAAACATACAATAAAACCTTTGTTGAAACCTTATTTTCAAGCGTAGACTGCCAAAATGGAGAAGTTTTTCAGTAAATAATGATAGAGAATGGTAAGGATATGTGCATGATAGGAGGCATAGGATTCATTGTTGTTTATCAATTCCAGCTCTGATCAACAAGGGTTACAATGTTTGTGCTACTATTTGTAATCCAGGTATTTAATTGACATATGTTTACATAATCTCAAATTCCTTTAGATGCTTTTGAATTATCAATGTATCCTATATAGGGTTTAGAATGACTTCTTTTAATTTAAAAAAATAAATCACATGCTTTTGAAGTATTGATGTGTCCTTTATAGGGTTTAGAATAATTTATTTTAATTTTAAAAAATAAATAAATGATGTATTTTCCTATGATTAGATAATGTGGAGATCTCCTAAATCTGCCCTAGCACACTATCCTCTTTCACACTGTGTTCATTACTCCAGTTGCTAGGGTTTTTTATTTGACATCTTTAATATCTTCATGATAGTGGCTTTTAAATTGTTCTCAGTCTTTGCTTTAATCTTTATCATGGTAACCCTTGAGTTCCCTAATCCACCTTCAATCTCTTCTAAGAACGTTGTCTTAAGCTAGACTGCATAGTATGCATATAGAGATCTCCTAAATCTTCGCTAGCACACTATCCTCTTTCACACTATGTTCATTACTCCAGTTGCTAGGGTTTTACATTTGACATCTTTAATATGTTCATGATAGTGGTTTTTAAATATATCTGTCTTTTCTTTAATCTTTATCATGGTAACCCTTAAGTTCCCTAATCCACCTTCAATCTCTTCTAAGAATTTTGTCTTAAGCTAGACTACATAGTATGCATATAAATCAAGTCCTTCATACCTACCATTATTCCAAACCACCACTCACCACCTTCCTTAAAATGTTTCCTCCATAAGTGCAATACCATGTTTTAAAATCATGGTTGCCAGTGATTGACCATTAAGGTCACTACTTTCATCAAGATACAATGAGATTTTTGTCTTCAAGCTTAAGGCATTATGCAAGATAACATTGTGAATTGTTTTTTGTGTACAATTTTATTTTCTTGCACATTTCCTGATTTTCTAACTGCCTTTAAGACTGGATATTGCACCATCAGCTGCAATCTCAAACAACTCACTCACTGTCACTTGAAGATTCCTTTCATGAGCATCCTTGTATAAAATAAAACTATGCCCTAGATAGACTACCTACTTACTTACTAATATAGGGGACTCATTATTTCATGGTATTTTGAGTTTTATCTAGAAGGGTTTAACATGTGGCATTTTTATGTGCAGGAAGAATAGATTGTGATGCAACGTTCAGGTATGGACAGTTCAGGAAAATTTGGATTGCTATCAGTGTCATAACTAGGTTGGATTGTATGTTGAGCCAGTGTGAAACACTTCCGAGTGTTCTCTTTAATCTTGCTCTTTTCGCCCTGGTATGGTTTAAAGGATGGTTTGGATCTCGTCCAAATCTCAATAACCCAGTCGGATCTTGGGTATTAGTATGTGTTTCATCAAAATATTCTACCTATCAACAAACACAAGCATTATTTAATGTTTTGAAACAATTGGAATGGACCTATCTTTTTAAGTTTCTATGTTATGTTAATTATGCTTTAGTTAAGAAATGATGTAACTTTTGTGAACAGACCTGAAGCTTGTTGCTTCCCATACAAATAGGGAAACCAAGGTCCAATTTTGATCATCATATCATCATCATTTCAATCCATTGGAATAGATACTAGACTATCTCATCCACTTATTCATATCAAAAGAACTCATGTTCTATATGTTTATATTTTGAGCAATATAATGGAGCAAATACATTATAACTCATAATCCATCTTCAGTGTTCAATTGTTGTGTCGATTTTCATGATTATTTATTGCTTTGCTATCTCCAATGTGGTCTTTTCAAGTTTTCTAAATCTGCAAGATTTATCAGGGCACATTTTATGTTGTTGTTTGGTCCAATTTGAGGTACAATTGTAAGGATTTGTCTTTTTAATTATACTTTCTGACATTTGTCTTGATACAAATTGTTACTTTAGAATTATGATATTTCTTTTCTTCTAATGTTTTAAACTCTCATTTTAGGGAAGGGCTCTGAAGATGGTTCCTTCAGATGGAGACTACACGTTTCCGCTATAGGTTCCATCTAGAAACACCGAAGCTCAAGTACTGTCATACTTAGGTACAACAGAGTTTTAGGTTACCTTGTTCTCCTTGATACAAAATGGTGTCCTTCAATCCATCTTTATAAGAAACATTCACTATTATGGACTTCATCATAGTACCTTTCATGCATTCAATTTAATTTGTTATATGGAAACATGTTGTCTCTATCTTTGCAAGTGATGACTATTGTGTAAGCTTTTAATCTATAGGACTACCCCTCATGTTCAATTCTTGTGATTTTTATGATGCTTGGGGCTACTTAATTTTAACCAGACTATTAATGAAAACTATCATGGAATCCTTGATGATCAGTTTTTCAGAATCATTGCTATGTTGATAACTTTCTTGTTTTCCTAGACATCTATGGTATGCAAGTTATTTTGATGCACATGATGATCAAATAATATGTTTATAGATGTATACACATATTTTTACTGGTGATCCTTCATTTCTCTAACACTCTTCTCACTCAAATGCAGGAAACCTAGGAGTAGCAAGGAAGACATCAACTTGGAGGCTTAGACAAGTGGGAAGACTGAAGATGATGTAGAACAAATCAACTGGGATTCATCATTGAGGCAATGACGAGTCCCCTTTCTCTTTATGTACATTTTTCTCTTTTGTATCTATAAATCTATAGTTTTTCAATTATATGAATTCAAATAGTCAGTTCCATGGCTTGTGTGGAACAACATACATTTACATTATCAATAAAGACTACATTTTTGAAAGGATTGTGTAATCTTTCCTATATTATATGCATCTGCATAAGTGCAATCTAGTAATGCAATCTTATGATTTTGTTTATGCACATGAATGTAATGTAGCAAAAATAAAAATTTACCTTACTCTTCATTTGAAAATCACAAAATCTCTACCTGATTGAGCTATTAACTTTTGTGTCTTCATGAACATATGTTAATACAAAATGAATGGAAGAAGCATCCAAGTAATCCTATTTTTTTCTGCCAACAATTCATCCAAGTAATCCAAGCAATAATAAAAGGAGGAATTGATGCTTGGCATTTGTAGGGTGTGATTAGGAAAAGTATTTTCTATGCAGGCAACACATTCCACCATTAATTGATCTGACTTTATTTATTGATTAATTCAAAATAAAAAGTGAATGCACTTTTTATTTTCAAATAATTAATAAATACAATCAAATCCAAAAATTGTTTCCTACATAGACATTGTCGAAGCAGATACGCTATTGAAATGGGCTCTATCTTTTGCAAAGGTGGAGGAAATACGAATAGAAGATTTTAGTGGAATTCATTTGGAGGAAATTTGTCTATTGTAATTAATGCAAGAAGGAGTTAATGCTAGCAAGTAGAGGAATGTGTTTTAAATTCCTGAAGGACTTGAAGCTTTGATGAAGGTATTGTTGGTGGCGTTGGACGCACGTTTGGCATTAATGGTGAGGGTTGACAATATGATATGTTTTTAAGACACACAAGGCATTTTGTCTGATGTTTCTCAATTTGTGGTGGAAAGGAATGTAATAGGTCTATTGTATGAGGTAGTTTGGAAGCTAGCATACCAGAGAAGAAATGGAGGCCAATTTCACTCTACATTCGAGCAGAAAATTGGACCCTTTTGTTGGCTTAAAGAATGGAGGCCAATCATCTCCTTCTCTGTTGGTTGGAAGAATGCATGCTTAATGTTTTGATATTTGATATCAGCTCTCTCTTCTACTCTCATGGTTGAATACCGTAATCCATTATGGTGGGCCTCTAGAGTTCCAATCATCTTTCTTCCTCTTCCACCAAATGTTGGCCTAATCCACACATCTGTCAACCTAATTGGCTTTGTTTTTGAAAGTTGAAGTTTCTCTTGAGTCATCAGTGTAGCTCTCTCTGCCTTTTCAGACTCTTTCATTGCTACAAATCATCTCTAGGATTTAATCATTTGTACCACATGGTTGATGTGCTTTGAATCCTTGCATCTAAAGGAAATTTCCTTAAAATTGGCCACCAGTTCAACTTCATTTTGCTTTCATAATACTTTATATCCATGGAGTTTAGCCATTCCTTGATGCCATCAAATGAATATTGAGGAATGGTGTACATTTGGAGTACATCCCACTTGAAGTCTTTGAAAAAAATAGCCATATCAAATGCCTTTTTTCCCAAGTCCTACACTCTCAAGGCTAAGAATTCTCAATCTCACTAATAGCGATTACTAAGAAAGGTAATTCCACCAACTCTACCAAAAAATTTACCGTAGGAACAATAAAAGCAAAGGCTTTGAAAGTAACTCCATGACAACCAATCTCTCTAAGTGGTATATCAAACTCTAGTTCAAAATATTTTAGATGAGGCTGCTCCCATAGCTCTCTTACTCGCTTGACAAATCCTTAAGGAGAAGGAGCAGCAGGAGGACGAGGATATGTTTATGCCTTAGTATTTCATGGATTTGATGGAATTGTGATTGATTTTCATTGCAAAGGATCAGTGGAGGTTCAATTTTTTTTGAACAACTGATTTCTATGCTTCAAAACAAGGTCTGTGGTGCTCATCTTGGTTCACAATTAACTTTTGTTTTTTATTTTCTTTTGTATTATATTGCAGTGCCCTCTTTTCTTTTGTGGAAAGTGTTTAGTGCAGAGGATAGTCTATTTAAGCCCTGAAAGGCCTTGCATGTATATGCTTTAAATTGATGCTCCTTTTTAAGAAGGCTTTAGTAATAATTGGGGTTTCAATGAAAGCATTTATTTTTAATATGCCATTAAGCTTGCAAGGATCTATTAAAGAAAGAAAAAAATGTGAGACAAGGTAGTGAAAATGAAATAAGCTTCATGAATCTCGATCTCTTGACCTCTGGACACAAATATGTGGTGGAATACTTTTGTTCTAGAAGCTTCAATTTTATGTGCTTCTTTTTTTCTTTTTCTTCTTGGGTTTTAGAGGAGCCTGATCTTAATTTTGGTGTTTGAGTATTTTGTGTTTTTATTAGGTTTATTTTTTGGTGTTTTGAATTTATATCCATTTAGACTATTGAGAATTTGGGGTTTTATGTGTGAAGGATTCATGCTTTTTGTGATTGTAAGGGAAGGAGGAGGGGGGGGTTGTAGAAACAAGAAACCTAGACTAATTGTAATGAATATGATTTTTTATTTTGCAAGAGCAGCTTGAGGTGAAACTAGTGGTCATATAAATGAAGAGAGGAAGGGAGGAAAGCTACATGGGGGGTGCTCAAGTGAAGCACCCTTCTACATCTAGAGGCAATCGTAAGTTCTTGTCTTTATCCTTGTTAATTTAAAGTTAATTGTTTTATGATCGTATGTTTTTGAGAACTCCATGAAAACCAAGCTCTCTAAATGGTATATCAAACTCTAGTTCAAAATATTTTAGATGAGGCTGCTCCCATAGCTCTCTTACTCACTTGACAAATCTTTGAGGACGAGCAATAGGAGGACAAGGATATGTTTATTGCTTAGTATTTCATGGATTTGATGGAATTGTGATTCATTTTTGTTGCAGCAAATCGACAGAGGTTCAAATTTTTTTGAACAACAAATTTATGTGCTTCAAAACAAGGTCTGTGGTGCTCATCTTGGTTCACAATTAACTTTTTCTTTTTATTTTCTTTTGTATTATATTGCAATGCCCTCTTTTTTTTTGTGGAAAGTGTTTAGTGCAAAGGCTAGTCTATTTA
>CM021102.1:422432227-422493124 GCA_007115665.2 Sequoiadendron giganteum | reverse complement strand
CCCTCGGGAGATAAATTAATGATGTGATGATTTTTAGAATTTTTCAAAAATTTGATGATTTTCTGATGTTTCAATAATAAAATAATTTATCTCCCAACAAAATGATAAAGAAATAGAGCCCTCATATGAGTTTTAATTAGTTTCATGGATAAAATTAATCAAAATTTTAATAAAATCCCCCAAAAATACCTTTCAAAAATTATAAATAGTGTAAAAGGTCATTTTCAAAGTCATATTTTCTTTTTGAGTTCAAAATTCATAGTGACAAAGAATTTTCTACCAGCTAGAGCGAGATGCCTATCCCCAACCACACTCACCGATTCGAGCGCATTCGACGTCACCGACAGCCGCTTGCGTATGGACCTCCGGTATGTACCCTTCGACCTCCTCATAATTCGTGTATTTCTATTTTTTATGCTTTTTAGCGTCTAGGCATGTCCAGGTCTATTTCAACGCTTTCAAGCCATGCTGTAGCGCTTACATTCTGATGTAGCACTTCCAGTAGGTAGTCTAGAGCTTTGAGTTTTAGCGCTTGCGTTTAATACTCTAGCGCTTCCAGTCGATAAAGTAGCACTTCCAGTGATTTAGCACTTAGGAGTAAAAAATTAGCGCTTTGAGTCAGTGGATTAGCTCTTTCAAGGTCTATTCTAGCACTTCTGGTAAAGCAGTGCTTTGACGGCCTTTTTTAGCGCTTTGATGTGGAAAAGTAGTACTTCGGGACTTTTAGCACTTCGAAAGCCTGTTTTAGCACTTCGGAGTGTTGAAATAGCGCTTTCATGGTTTTAGCGCTTTGGGTCCCTGATGTAGCACTTTTAGCTGATAAAGTAGCACTTTTGGGATTTAGCACTTTGGAAGCCTGTTTTAGCGCTTCTGGTCAGAATTGAAGATTTTGACTTAGTGAACCTGATTTCGTCAATTCCGATCATGTCCATTCTTTTGATTGGTATGATTGATAATTCAAATTCCTGATGTTGGATTTGGATAATGTAAATAAGAATAACTCTCATGATAGGTGAGAAGAAATCCTATTTTATGTTGATCCTCATGATAGGCGAGGAAATGATTCAATATCTGATAAATCTCATGATAGGCGAGATCTAGATAATGTTTTGATGAACCTCATGATAGGTGAGGTTTGATTCAATATCTGATAAATCACATGATAGGCGAGATCTAGATAATGTTGTGATGAATCTCATGATAGGTGAGGTTTGATGTTCGTCTATGAATTTTTATCAAAAATTCATACCAAAGCTTTTGAAATAGACTTGATAGTAGAATGACGTTTGATTCTTGACATAGTTCACTGATTGTAGATTTTCCGTTATGATAATAGGAGGATCTAGGTACTCTGCAGATGCGAGATAGGTTTCCACAGACTACAGACTTGATTCCTCATCTGACACCAGATGAGCTTCAGGTGATAGGCCATTGTGGCCTTACGAGCTTACTTGATATGCCCCATATTAGGATTAATTGGGGTTTATTGACCGCATTGGCTGAGAGGTGGCATAGTGACCACAAAACCTTTCACCTACCCACCGGCGAGATGACAGTCACACCAGAGGATGTGTGGCATATATTGCGTATTCCATTCATGGGGGAGATTGTTACTTATGATTCTCATGGGACCAGCAGCAGAGATGCTCTTCGCAGATTTTTTCAGGATCTAGACATAGAGGGTCCAAGCATTCAATGGCGGAGGATCACGGATTCTTATACGACACTACTAGCAGTGCTAGCTAGATTCATTGGAGGTTTCCTTTGCCCTGATTGCAGGTCAAAGGGATTCCTCGTTGGTTGGGGACGGACTCTCGAGAGCATGATGGTACATGGTACCAGGTATGCATGGGGGATGTGCATGCTAGCGCATCTTTATCATTATCTACACTTAGTTGTGTATCTGGGTGCATGTAGTTTATCCGTAGGGATGACCCTGCTATAGGTTTGGGCTTGGGAGCATTTCGCTATTTGTCGACCGTTTCCAGTTGCAGACAGACTAGCCGGTAGACCATATGTTTTTAGATATAGCAGTTGGTTCACTCAGGCCCGGATGGGCAAGTTAGAGCATTGGAGACGAGTGTTTGATGACAATGAGATAGTTATCTGGCGTCCATACCTTGACTGTGAGGAGTGGGATGAGGATGGTGTAGTATTGGGATATCTTTGTGATTCTATGTACCTCATCGGTCGTACACCATTTGTACTTGAGAGATTCTTGCTTCATCGGGTATATAGATAGTATGGCATTGTTCAATGCATGCCATAGGGAGTAGCCCATTATGCATGACGATGGATGGATATTCCGGATTGGGGTCCCACACTGTCTTATGATGTTATCGTAGAGGGATACAAGACATTACAGCCATCTCCTTGGGACATGCAGAGAGACATCTTAGAGGCAGCCATGACAGAGGATTATGCAGCATTCCTGGCTTTGATCCCCCATCCTCGCATTACTATCCCTGATGAGCCAACACCTTTACCTGTAGAGGAGGCTTCTGTAGATAGTAGGGGTGGAGATGATTCTTCATCCAGTAGTGGCTCAGAGAGCAGTGGGAGCTCTGACAGTAGTAGTTATGATAGTGACAGTGGTGGTGGAGGAGGTAGAGTTGGAGGGCCAGGCATCAGCAGTGCTCCTTATTCTAGTAGGCCTCATAAGAGGCAGGCAGTGACAGTGCCAGTAGTTGGGCAGTAGAGACAAATAGTTGGGCTCCAGGCATAGGTTCAAACTTTGCAGGGGCAGTTGGTATAGGCTCGGGGTATGCTTGTGCAGACTCAGACCCAGATGCAGGCTCATGCACAGGCCTTAGCACAAGTGTAGGGTCAATTAGCAGCCATATAGACATAGGTTGATACTCTGACAGCAGAGCAAGACAGTGCTTGGTAGATTGCCGAGAGGGCACAAGAGACAGCTGAGACTCTTCAGAGATTGGCCGATGGCACCTCCATAGGTGATTATATGAGAGAGGTTCTGTGAGTTGGTCGAGAGGCCGAGTTCTACAGAGTTTGTATCATGATGCACTGCCTGCCAAGTGCTAATTCAGTTATGCTCTGTTGAGATCTAGGCAGACTCACACATGGACAATCAATGAGGGGGTGACATAGCCTCCATGCGGAGATTCCAGAGATCCGGGTCCTTCTGGTGGTGGTGGTACAGGTCCTGTTAGGCCTGCTCACTCTGGCAGTAGCAGGTCGTAGATGCCATTGTGATCCTTTATGATGTATTTTATGATGTAGCTCATTGTATGATGATGTATTTTGTAGACCATACTTCATTGTATACTTGACATTTGTGATATATATGAGATGCAGTTGATGTGATATGACAATGGCTTTATGGATGCTTTTACTATATGATTTTATGATGATCTAATTCTAAATGTGATGATGTATATGAATGATTATTTATTTAATGCAATGATGCAATGATAAATGTATGTGTAGAATATATGATATATGGATATATGATGTGATCAAAATGTGATAATATGTATGGATGGATGGATAAATTCTTTTTATTTTATGGAATGATCTTATGATGGATGATCTTTGATGGGTGTAATGATGTGATTTTATTTTTTAAATGTATGGATACACGATTGTATCAATAACATAATAATAATGATGATGTAATGATGTTTTATGATGAATTCTAATGGATTTTGTTTAAATGTATGGATGGTAAATGATGTAATGAAAGTGATGATGTAAATGCATGATGTATTTGATAAATGTATGTTGATTATGATGCAAAAAAATGTGTATGGATGATAGAATGATGAAAATTTTAATGATGAGATGATGATTTGTAACTATATAGTAAATGATGATGATTTTGGGTTTTATGTCAAGTATACTCAGTTTTATTTGTAGATTAAATAATCATTGATTGGAATCCTTTATGCAACAAATAATCTGCAGATAATGAATGATGATGAATGCAATCTAATTTAATCATGCATTGATATGCAAAACAGATGTCATTTTGACAGTCTTTTTGTGCTTGGTATCATCATAGAGCTTAATTGAATGTTGAAAGTGAATACAAGCATCAATGGTTGTGTTAATCCAATGATGACCTAAGTACTACTTTCAAGATTTTTAATATTGCAATTGAACACAAGCATCAAGGTATAATTGAACCGAGATGACCTGAGCATTCATTGCGTAAACAAGCAGTGATTAATCATTTCAATGTGTGAATTCTGAATGTCATCGGTGAAACATTTGCATAGCACATCCCTCGATAATTCACACATTTATATGATTAACGTACAAACAACAGACAATAAAAATATCAATCTTTTTTCCTTGTATCTCTAGTTCAATACATCATTGAGTTACTCCAAAGAAATGATAATAAAAAAAGTACAATTTATCCATTGTTTACTTAGAGTGTTCCATTCATTATTCAGATTTTAGATCATCCATCCTGATTTTGACATGTTTTTGGATTTTTGAGATTTTTGACTAAAGACCTAACTTAGTAACATATCTTAGGGGTCTCGGGGGCTGATCAAAGATTAGCCTTGCCTACGTTACACATGCAGAGACCACGTAGTTCGACTGACACAGACCTATGTTTTTGGATGTTGCTTTTTCAGACTTACCTTTTTGACATGTTTTTGGATTTTTGATACAATATGGATGGTTGATGTTTTTCTGATGATGATTGATATTGCACTGTTATCTTTGTTTTCAATTTGCTAGCATACTATTGTGTTGCCCTTTGGTGAAATCGATACGTTTGTATTGCCCCTAGTGATATCCAGATGTTGCCCCCAAGCTATGGAGTGATATGTTGACCATGTGACATGATTTTGATAATGGATGTAATGATGGATAGACGAATGATATGATATGAATTGATATTGACTTTTAGATGAATGATCCTGATATGTTCATAATAGATGGGAGGGCTGATCTTAGAATCACATATGACTCCTGTTTCCAGGTTTTCACCATATTCTTTGATTACACCTTTTGTATTTTTGTATTTTTCTCATTTTTGTATTTTTCTTTATTTTTTGTATTTTGTATTTTTTTATAAATTTTTGTGTTTGCCAAGATGCCTGTTTGCCAAGTTTTCATCAAGGAAACAATTTTCAAAAGTTTGCCTCATGCACTAGGAGATTTAAGCATAGAATTTTTTGAGATGCATACTGTTGATAGGTTCATCAAATAGATCCCCTTTTGACGTTGATAGCTGATATGCTCCTGATCCATACACTGATATGATGACAAAGGGACCAAGCTAGTTAGGATCAAATTTTCCTTTCTTCTCCTTGTCCGGCTGATTTCTAGGGTTTTCTTTTAGTACCAAGTCGCCAACCTGAAAGACCCTCGGTTTTACCCTGTGATTGTAACTTCTTGACATCCTCTATTGATAAGCTGTTAGATGATTAATAGCTTGCTGACGACGCTCATCCAACAATTCTAGTTCCTGCAGTCTAGATACCCTATAGTCTTCATCTGAAGTGATACCTCTGAGTGATACACGAAGGGATGGAATTTCAACTTCAATGGGCAATATGGCTTCTAATCCATATACCAAAGCAAATGGTGTAGCTCCCATTGGTGTTCTGATGCTTGTTCTATAGGCCCATAGTGCAGGGTTGAGTTGAACATGCCAATCACGTCCAACATCGTTAACCGTCTTTTTGAGAATTTTGAGTATGGTTTTGTTTGAGGCCTCTACTTGGCCATTCCCTTGAGGATAGTACGGTGTTGAAAAATGATGTTGGATGTGGAACTTATCACATAGCTCTTGGACATCTTGATTCTTGAAAGGTCATCCATTATCTGTGATTATAGATTGAGGGATTCCATAGCGACAGATTATGTAGTTCAAGATGAAAGAGGAAATCTGCTTCCCAGTGATGGTAGTAAGAGGTACTGCCTCTATCCATTTCATGAAATACTCTGTAGCTGTAATAATGAACTTGTGTCCATTAGATGAAGATGGATTTATTTTTCCTACCAGATCTAGGCCCCATTGACAAAAAGGCCAAGTTAATGTGAAGGGATGCAGAAACTATGCTGGTGCATGAACCAGATTGCTGTGAAACTGACATTTTTGACATGTCTTGACAAATTGATATGATTCTTTCTCCATGCACGGCTAAATATCCCAAACGGAGGAGTTTCTTAGCTAGAGTTAGTCCACTCGAGTGAGTACCACAAATACCCTCGTGAACCTCTCATAGGGCCGCTTCAGATTCATTGTGTTCTAGACATCGGAGTAGGGTACCATCAAGACCTCGACGATAAAGGACATCTATGATTAAAGTTTGTCAGGCGGATTGACGGATAAAGTTTCATTTTTGGTTCCTTGAAAGATCGGGAGGAAGAATATCATCTTTTAGGTAAGCATAAGTTTTTCTGTATATGGAGGTTTCAGTGGCTTCTAGATGGCATATGGTAGCGGATTCTGATTGATAATGGGAAGGACATGATACTTGTTCTACCATAAACTCATAACAAACATGCTTCTCAGGCGATTGTAGTAATGAAGCAATTGTAGCCATAGCATTTGCAGCTTTGTTCTCCGCCCTTGGAAACTGATCAAACTTGATATTGACAAAGGACTCTTTTAGATTATCTATTTTCTACTTGTAGAGCATCAATTTTTCATCCTTTGTCTGATACTCATCATTAACTTGATAAATAACCAGTTGAGAGTCCCCATATACCTGTAAATCCATGATTTTCCATTGAATTGATATCTTGACCCCAATAATCAATGCTTCATATTCTGCCACATTGTTTGTACATTGAAACATGAGTCTACATGACTTCAAAATTGTGTGTCCTTGGGGAGAGATGAGCAAGATCCCTACTCCTGATCCTCGTTGTGTATACAATCCATCAAAATATAGTACCCATTGTTGGGGCATTGCTGTCATAATATTTGCATCTGGAAATTCCATTGTAATTGGGAAATCATCTAGTAGAGGAGCTTTGGCTAGCTATTCAGTGATTGCTTGTCCCTTGATTTCCTTTCTCTCGACATATTGAATGTCGAATTCACTTAAGAGCATAACCCATTTTGCTAGTCTACTTGTTAAGGCAACTTTACTTAGTAGATACTTCAAAGGGTCGATCTTTGCAATTAATCTGATTGTATGAGTTAGCATGTAGTGTCTTAGCTATTGAGTAGCAAACGCCACTACTAAGCAGGAATTTTCTATGAATGTATAGTTTATTTCATATCCATTTAAAGTTCTACTGATGTAGTAGATGGCATGCTCTTTCCCTTCATAGTCCTCTTGTGCTAATAGTGCCCCCAAAGAGATATCTGTCATGGCAATGTACAAAATGAGAGGCCTTCCTTCTGTTGGTGGCATTAGAATGGGTGGTGACATCAGATATTTCTTAATTTGATTGAATTTTGTTTCACACCCTTCATCCCACCTGAAAACTATATTTTTATGCAATAGATGGTTAAAAGGATGACTTTTGTTTACCAGTTGGGAGATGAATCTTCTAATTGATTGAAGTCATCCTTGTAGTGATTTGAGCTGAATGATATTCTTAGGAGGCGACATTTCCATAATTGCTTTGACTTTTGCTGGATCCACCTCAATGCCCTTTTCCAAAACAATGTATCCTAGTAGTTTTGCTGATGTAACCCCGAAGACACACTTCTTAGGGTTTAACCTGACATTGAATTTATCCATCCGCATGAAGATTTTGTCTAGAATATGCAGATGTCCTTCCCTTGTAGTAGATTTTTCCAAGATGTCATCCACATAATCCTCCATGAAAGTGTGCATCATATCATGGAAGATTTTCATCATTGCTCTTTGATAAGTGGCTCCTGCATTCTTTAGACCAAATGGCATGACGTTCCAGTAGAAGGTTCCCCATGGACATGTAAAAGCTGTCTTTTCCTGATCTTCTGGTGCTATTCTTATTTGATTGTACCCAACGAAGCCATCCATGATTGATAACATGGAATGCCCTGCCGTCAAGTCCACAATGATGTCTATGTTTGGCAGTGGAAAATCATCCTTCGGGCATGCTTTATTGAGGTCCCTGAAATCTGTGAAGATTCTGATGCTGTTGTCTGGCTTTGAAATAGGTACTATGTTCGATATCGACTCAGCATAGTCTATAGACCTTATGAATTTAGCATCCAACAATTTCTTTAATTCTGACTTTACCATCAATGTGATGTGAGGATGCATTTTTCTTAATTTTTGCTTAACAGGCTTGATTCCTTTTGGCAAAGACAAATGATGCATAAGTAGATTTGGATCTAAGCCTAGCATATCGGAATATGACCAAGCAAAGTTGATGCTTCTTGCTATAAAGAAATTGATAAATTTTGGTCTCTCTTGATCAGTCATTGATTCTGCTAGATGTAGAACCTTTGCCTTCTCTTCTGTGCCAATGTCCACCGATTGTGTAGGTTCGACCAAAACTGATGATCGCTCATGGTAGTCTTCTGGGAGAGTGTAAAATCTTCCATCCTTCAGTACCTCAGAAAGGTTTTCACCGTTGGATGCTTTCTTTATTTTTACTTTTTCTAGATCTAATGTTGCCATAGAATGGTTTTCACCATTAGATCTATTTTCCCTGTTGTCAATTTTGCAACTGGAAGATTTGACACCCTCCTACTGAGTCGTGTTGTTATGAGTATTATAGATAAAATTTGTATCAGGTTCAGTATGACATAGGAAATACATGATGGCATCATCATTTGCAAATTTTGATACAGTTAAAGGTTCGATAGGCTCCCAATCAATAAGTTCCGAATGGATTAATGGCATGGTATCATCGGATTGATTTAAGTCAATGGAGGTAAGGGTGAGGATTGCAATATCATCATAATTATCATTTGGGATATTGAGATCCATGATAGTACCCTCTTCAAAATCATCTAGTTCACTCAAATTCTATTCGTCCTCACTAGAGTCATCGATATTTAGTGATCCCGCGATGAATGGTCTAGACCCAAAACCTTGGCCCTCCTCATGTGTAGGTGTATATTTTTGAATCACATCGACTGGAATATCAATGAAAAGTAGATCACAAGGTAATGCCCAATCATATTCATTTGAGTCTATTTCAGAACTATCTCTAAAGTGAAGGATATTTTCCATAGCTATCTTTGTTAGCTCCTACTTCTCTTCTTCAGAATATCCTAGTCCTGGTTTTTCTTTTGTGTGGAGAGTGAGAGGTGTGATAGGTTCTGAGATTCCCTTTTTTCTTAATTCCACAGGTCCTTGTCCTTCATAACCCATCTTTTCAAGAATAGCCTTTCCTTTTCCATACTTGTCTATCTTGATGCTAATATTTTTGATACCGATATGTAATGTTGATGTCTCTTCATCCTTGTAAAGCCAATCCAGGATTGCTTTATTGTCTGTTTCTTCTACTATGGTTCCAGATTTTACAAATGTTCTTGAAGAACTGTGCTTGGTAAAGATGTTGGAGGTTTGATCATTGATGGCTGACCATATTTCCTAGGAGATGGCATTAACTGTGATAAGTTAAGCAATTGCTCCATTGAGTATTGTCCCATTCCTTTATCTATCAACTAAACTTGCTTCTGAAATTTGTCTGATAGAGAAGTTTGTGTATCCAGATTCTTTGTTTCAACATGACTTGTTTCTTTTTCTTTACCTTTCTTTTGCACCCACTTGGTAGTGATGCTTGGACTTTGTTCGTTCTTGGATGATGATGAACTTGAAGCTTCCCTATTGTGAGGGACAAAGGTGTCTTGAGATATTCTTAATGTGTCACAATGTTGTGGATGATTATAATTAGCAGCTATAGTCACCTCTTGTCCATTTACTAGAAACTTCAAGCATTGATGGTATGTAGAAGGTACGACCTGCATTTCATGAATCTAGGGTCGTCCTAAGAGTATGTTGTATGTCAATTCTCTTTCTAATACTCGACATGCTATATGTTTCATCATGGGTCCCACCTGAATGGGTAATACAATTAAACCTTTGGATGATCTTTCCTCCTCATCATATGCTTTGATGGTCATTTTCCATCGAGAATCAATAGCATCTTCGGAATATCCTAGTGCACGGACTAATTTGAGGGTGCAAATGTTCATACCAGCTCCCCCATCTATTAGAACTCTTTTAACATAATGATTATGGATACATACTTCGATATGCAATGATGTGTTATGCGGATGGTCTAATGAGACATCATCCTATTGAGAGAATGAAAAACAATGTGGGGTAGTCAGATGTCCCACCATAGCTTGGAATTGACAAACATCCAGATTATTTGGTACAATTGTGGCAATTAATGCTTTTTCAAGAACTTCTTTATGTGATGGTGACAACTTAAGGAGTTCTAGTATCGATATTTGTGTGGGGATTTTTTGCAATTGATCAATAATATTATAATGAGATTGAGGCGTAACCGCGCGTTGAGATCCCACTCCTTTTAATACTACCTTGGCTCGCCCCCTAGTCATGACGTTTGCCTATTGATGTTCTTGATTCTCTTGAGGGGTGTTTTGCATTTGATTGATAACATCATAATTCGATGGAGGTGGAACTACATGTGTGGAGCCAATTCCTTTTAACATTACCTGGGATTGTCCTCTATTTAGTACATTGGAGGGTTGATGTTCTTGATTTTCTCTAATTTTTAAGACATTTATTTGATTATCAGAGTTTTGCACGCTTGGGAGTAAATCCAAAGAGGTAATGTTGTTGGTTTCATTTTCATCAATGTTATCATTAACTGCATGATCATGTTTGACTTCAGATAGACACAAGATTGTTGTGTCATAGACATGATTGGCGTTTTTTCCTTTGCTGTTTGAGGATGATGCACCTTTGTCATAATTTGGCAAAGGATCTTTGAAGGCCGAATGATCATTGTTATTTTGAGGTCCTTCCACATACACTTTGTTGTTGTCCACCAAATCTTGCACTGCATGTTTCAACTCCATACAGTCATTTGTCTTATGACCCTTGTTATTATGATAGTTGCAATAATCAACATCATTCCACCATGATGGTTTGATTTTTGGATCCTAGAATCTAGCATCCCGTGCAGTGAGAAGACCTCTAGTAACTAGTTCCTTCATTGTTGATTCCATTGTTTGACCCAAAGGTGTGAACCTTCGCTGATTTGACAGTTTTTGATACGACTATGGTTTTATGATTTCATTTCTTTGTATGGTATTTGACTTGACATTTTTCTCATTGTTTTGATTCTTTGATGTGGATGCGGTCAAATTGAAAACTGGTTTGATATTTTGGGGATCATTTGTATTTCGGTTCTTTTGCCAAAATTTTGGCTTCTCACCGCTTGAGTATTGATTTGAGGAGTTACTTGTGTTGTTTGTTTTGTCATTAAAAATCTTGATAACTCCTCTCTTGACTAACGCCTCTTCGATCTTAAGACCATTCTCTATCACTTTCTCAAATGTTGGAGGACATTGTAGTTCCAATCTATAACTCATTTCTTCTGTCAAGTTTTCAATGAACAATTCCATCTTTTCCTCTTCAGGAATGGATCTCGGATATCTAGCGAACAAGCATCGCCATCTTTGGAGAAAAGACACAAATGTTTCTCCCTTTTTTTGTTTTAGATTGTAAAGATCTTTGATAGTAACATCTTGTAGGATGTTGAATGAGTACCGAGAGATAAATCTGTTGACGAGTTCCTCAAAATTTTTGATACTTGGTTTTAACTTTGAAAACCATTCCATGCATGATCCTCCCAAACTCCTTGGGAATAATCTCATTAAAAAAATTTTCCTCTTGGGAAAACTCAAGACTCATTGTTTTAAATTCTTTGATATGATCAATTGGATCCATTCTTCCATTATACTTATCATATTTTGGAATCTCACAATGTCTAGGAAAAGGTATCAAGCCGACCGTTGCGTCGAAAGGATAAGGACAAATGTCCTGTTTCGCATATCTCTTGGTAGTCCCTTTCGTCATATCTTCTATTTGTTTCTATAACATTTGCATCTATGATGTTAAAGTAGCAACTGGATCTATTGTTTGCATAGGTTGTGGTATCTCAATCTCATTCATTTCAGGTGTTTCCTTCAAATGGTTTACATCAAAATCTTTTGGAAGTTTTGCCCCTAATTCGGCTAACATTAAAAGATATTTTTCCATGTCTTGTTCTAGAATATTTTCCATAAATATGTGAAACTTGGGATCTTGTTGAGCTGCTTGGATATCTTCCAAAGTTATTTTGTTCTTATCATTGCGGTTCAAATTGTTCCAAGGATTTTCTTCTGCCATTTCTTGTGAGTTTAAAATTTCTTGCTCTAAGAGTCTCTGTTTTTGGTACCTAGTTAAGATTGGCATACAAATTTTTGCCCTTTCTTCTAAAATGTTGATCTTATGTGTGGGATAGTGTCAATTGAACCTTTTTAAACAAAGTTGAATAAGATGACTGATCTTATTGATGAGACAATATTTAAAAAGCTAATTACTATACTTCGTTTCATGATGAAGGATGATAATATCCTGATAATGAAACTTCGGTGTCATAATTGATTGTGTATTTGATTTTTGACACTTGTGATTTGCAAGATCTTATTTCAGTTAATAAGTTTGGAAATTTGTATAAACCTTTCTGACTTTGGTTCCTAGACAGTGATTCTGATAATAAGAAATTTGATTTTGATGAAAAAAGTGGATAAAATGACAGACTGGTGGACTGGTAAAAATTTTGAACTCTTTGTTTTAAAAGCGCTAAAACAGAGATCAGAAGCGCTATTTCCCAAAAGTGCTGGAACAGAGTCCAGAAGTGCTGAAATAGGTGACCGAAGAACTATTTGGACAAAAGCGCTAAAACAGTGCCCGAAAGCACTGGAGAAAATGATGGAAGTGCTACTTCCCAGAAGCGCCGAAACAGAAACCAGAAGCGCTGTAAAAAGTGACAGAAGCACTATTTTGCCAGAAGTGCTAAATAAAGATTGTAAGCACTGAAACAGAGCCCGAAAGCATTATTTCATGAAAGCGCTAGAACAGTGACCCAAAGCACTGAAATAGGTTTTCTAGAACACTAAAAATAGGACCTTTTAAGACTTTCTACTGTAAAATTTGATCGGGTCTTGTGGCATACTATATTAGAGATTGTGGAAGATAAGAAGGATGAATCCTTTGACTATGGTTGTGGAATTGTGTGAGAACTCTCCTTTGGAAGAAGGCTCGTGAGTAGATTGGCTCTACTACGTAATATAATGTGTGACCCCTATCAAAATTATGGTATCGGTGGATGAAAGTTCTATGTTGCAAAAGGAGTTTCCGATTTTGATATAGAAAACGTTGTTTTCTCAATTTGTTTCTATAACCGAGAGGTCTTTGGGGTTTCGTGACTTTGATTTTTCTTTTGAGAAAAATGGTGGACTTCCACTTTCATAACATGGATTTTTTGATTGTTTTGACTTGACATTTTCAGGATGATCTTTAAATCTGATTTAAATGAATTTGTGAAAACACGACAAGCAATTTTGAATAAGTGTTTTAAAACTAAAAAAATTGTGTATGTTCAAAAATCACGAATGATCTTTATTGATTTTGACAAGTTGTTTTAACATTTGTACACAAATCAAACCGACTCACACTTAAGGACAAGTAGGTCATCATTATACTCATAGCCCACATCTTGAATTAGATTGACTCACACAACAGTGTCACCCCTTAGAGGGCGCCCGTGTTTTTGTCGTTACCAGGCGTATACTCAAAGTGACGGAAGTAGATACCGAATCCCTTGAGCAAGCGGTCCTTAGTAATTATATGGTGAGTGTCTTGGGGGTAGATTCTTCCCTCCCCTTGCATCGTGAGTATGACAATGCATGGATACTGACTCGGTGAGCAACTACTCTATGGTTCGTAGATAGGGTTCTGTTTGGTGTGGCAAATAGATAAACTCCCTCAGGAGACCTCCCAATCTTTAGAACAAAGATTTTGGGGATGGTTATCTTGCCTACTACCGTCAAGTTGGACTTTCATCAACAAATTGCATTTTCATTATAGTGGGTTGGAAAACTTGGCTTTGGTTGTTCCCACTTAGGTCATTCCTGTAGGGTGAGTACTTTTTCCCACTATGGTAGGCTTGCTAAAGGATTTAATAAAGCATAAATGACATAAAATAAAAATGAATCTGGCATTTTGGTCACCCAGTTAAGGGGAGAGCATAAGCCTAATCACCACAAGCACAACATATAATTTTGTCCTGTTTTAAAAGCCCAAAAAAAAATTTTCTAATCTATGTGAAGGTGTTGCTTCACAGAAATCATGATGTTCTTTTTAACTTCTATTGTAAAAATGTAGTGACTATCCTAGGATTGATAGATTTGCTTTAAGAGAAACAAGAAAGTGACTATCCTAGGATTGATCAATTTTAGAAACTTTGAAGTGGCTATGCTAGATTGATCAATTTTAGATAACTTTGAAGTGACTATCCTAGATTGATACGTTTTAGTCCAATTGTGAAAAAAATCAAAATCTGGCCGTAGACACGTCGGATCTAGAATGATTTTACAAAAGCGTCAGAATATTGCACCGAAGCGCTAAAACAGTTATCTAAAGCGCTAAAACTCGAAAGCACCGAAACAGGGTACCGAAGTGCTGAAGTTTGCCATGGAAGCGCTAAATTACCCGATGCACTAAAATAGTGATCGTAAGTGCTAGAACAGTGACCGGAAGCGCTAAAAACCAAAAGCGCTAAAACAACAATCAGAAGTGCTAAAACTTTTAACGAAAGTGCTAGAACTCAAACATGTTGAAAACCTGCGTGACACTTTCCAAAATATTGATATTTTTGATAAAATTGGGGTTAATGCCCCACGATGGGCGCAAATTGTAAGTGGTGAATATGTGAATAAGATCAAAACACTTCTTAATAAGACATTATATCAAAGATAACTCAAATTGAACTAAATCAAAGCAGTAATCAATTGAAAGCATCATATTGTTCTCTATCCTCAAAGATTTATTAAATCTAGATTGCTCTCAGATTGTGTAAGCAAATAAGACTATTAAAATGACTATCTGAAGAATTAGATAATGATAATGCAATGCTAAATGATGAATCAATTAAATTAGCATGGTATTGATGTGAAACAGATAATTGCAGCTATAGGAGGCAGCCATGGTTGAAAACTTGATTGCTTGATGCTTGAAGTCTGGATTCCTGCAGAGTAAGAGTGCAAAAGTTTGATTATCTGGATCCTTTTCTTGGTTCAATGAGACTTTATTTATAGATTTCCTGGCTATAGAAATGCATAGAGAAAGCTTTGAGAGGCTTGGATTCAATCTAGAGAATTAAATGGTAAGAGATATAGGAGATTGAGAGAAAGATGGAGATTGTCTCTACCCATGAAAACACCAAGCAAGAGAAGAGGAAAGATTGATGGAGGAGGATTGAGAGATCAAATTCCAAATTTGTCTCCAATTTGTCTTCAAAACTTCCCGTGAAGTTTCAAAGCATTAATTGTGACATATTTTAGACATGGATTAGACATAGGAAATCTAATTCATTTTTGAGGAAATGTAGATTGGAATATTCCTTATGCGCTAATTCAAATATTTTTGATTTATTTAAATTAGGGAAATGGAGATAAATAATTTAATAAAACAAACTATAGGATAGTTGTTTATTAAATTAATCAGAAGAATGTGGCAATTAATCAATAAAGTGTTTTGTCTTTATTTAATTAATTTAAGATGGATGTGATAGAATAAAATAGGGATTTGATAATTAAATCGAACAAAGTATTTAATTTTGTTTATTTAATTAAGATGAATATTAAAATGTGAACCATATAAATAAATATTTCTATTTATTCAAATAGTAGAGGAAATTAGGATAATAAATCAAATAATTCGTATTTAATTAATCGGATGCTCCAGACCAATTTTTGCTGTATACACAAGTTTTAGATTATGCTCTAAGGTCAATTACCTTTTTGATGGTCTTAGATTTTATAAAATAATTTTAGATCAAGGATCATTAATTTAATATCAATTTAATATCGTCAAACTTCAATAGTTTTACTATGTGTTGTAAAATATGTGAGTAAAGTGAATAATAAAAACACACAAGCAATGAGATGTATTACATTAGAGAATCGAATCAAAGAATTTACCAAATTCAAAACACAATCAATTTCTAAAAATGTTCCATTGTTTCCTATCTCTAAGGATTCCTTTAAATCATAATGGCTCTTAGATTTTTGCTTTGCACTATGACTCTAGAATGACAACCTAGAGAATGGATGCTGCAAAATTCAAGGATCCTAATTCCTACATGATTTGATAAGCTATATGATTAATGCTATGATTCTGAAATAAGAATGCTATTGTGATAAAATGAAGATTATGATATGCTGCAAATGTTGTAATATAACTATTATGAAAATGGAAATTCAACTAAACAACCAAGCCATGATTCTACACTAATATGTTTCTATTATGCCAATTGCTAAAATTCTCTAAATGCTATCAAATGCTCTCAAAATTCTCACAAATGATTTCTGCAGAGTAAGTTCGCTAAAAGATGTATATGAAAGGTTGGAGCATGAAGATGTATTTATAAGATTTCCAAAGCATATTGTGATGTGACAAGATTCAATGGTCAAGATTAAGATCCAAAAAAATCGATGGTGGAGGAAGAAAAAGTTAGAGAGAATAATGGAGATGGTTCCCTTTAAAAAAGAACTTTGCCAAGTGCTGAAGATCATCAAATGGAGGAAGAAGCCATGTGTCTCCAATCTTGTTAGAAATTTGTTGATAGAAATTCTCATTTTACAAATTAGAAATATTTAAATCCATGTGACACATGTCAAGGTGGCAGATGAGGTGGAAGGAGGTTAGAAGATTATGTAGAAATGTGACAAAATTGAATTACGAATTCAATTTTAATTAAGAGGGAATTAATCAAATAAAAAAAATTAGTTAGATTTGTTTATTTAATTAAATTTAGAAGAAAATGGTTTTAGATAGGAAGAATTAAGAAAATGATCTATATAAATAAATTTTGCAATTTATTTATAAGTAGACAAATTAAAAGGAATTTATTAATTAAATACCTTATATTTAATTAATCGATTATCTTGACTGATTTTAGGTGTATACATTTTGTCCCTCTTTGAAGTGATGTGTTTACACATTGCTTCAAACATTTATTTTTTTACTGCCCCAGACACTGATTTTTCAGGTGATGACAAATATATGCCCCCTCAGGAGATAAATCAATGAATTTTGTGAATTTTAGGATTTTTTTATTTTTGTTGAATTTTTTGATATTTTTGATGATTTTGATGATTTTGCAATTTTCAACACATTGCAATGATTTATCTCTTGAAAATAATAATAAAAACTACCCCAGTTGAGGAATTGATTAATTTTTCCCTTTTGAAAAATAAAATAAATCAATGCCACTTAATTACCCACCTTAATTACCCCTTTAATAGGTAAAAAGTGAAAAATAAACTCATTCATGCATTTTGAATTTGAAAATTTGAGAGATTGAGAAACTTTGAGCACTTGGAGCAAAATGGTGATCCCCATTCAGACACATCGATTTGAGTGCATGCAATGGCACAACCACCCAACAACATATGGACCTCTGGTACAAATTTCTAAAAACCTTTTTTTGTGAATTATGAATTTATTTTCTTGCCTTTTTAAAATTTTGGAATTGGTGTTTACATGTTTTAGCACATCCATAGGATAATGTAGCGCATAGGTGACCTATTGTAGTGCATAGATTAGATTTTTGTGTGCATAGGTTTAAAGTTTTGGAGCATACATACCCTGATGTAGTGCATGAGTTGCATGTTTTAGCACATAGGATGCTTAGGGTAGAATCTCCATGATTTAGTGCATCCATGTAATGAAGTAGCACATCAGTTACATTAGCGCATACATTGAATGTTTTAGTGAATTGATAGGAAGTTGTGGTGCATCCATGAATTTGGTGCATGTGTGGACTGTTATAGCCCATAGAATAAATTTTCTAGCACATATGTGTTTTGGCGCATAGAACCATTGTGATGGCTCATCCATGCTAGAATTGAGGAATTTTTATTTTTCTCCTTGTGTTAGATATTTTTTGATCGCATCAGCCTTTGATTTGATATTGATTGATGATGTTGATAGATTAGATGATGATCTTTTTTATGATAGGTGAGATTTTATGATTTATTTATGATGATTGACCTCGATAGGTGAGGATCAATGATTGAATGATGATGATTGACCTCATGATAGGTGAGATGCATTGGTGGATTATTTGATTGACCTCATGATAGGTGAGGTGCATTGATACATTGATAGATTGATAGGATGATTAATGTTTGATTGATAAAATTAGTGATTTTGCGATGTGCTATGATGATAGGAGAGTGATTTAGCACTAACTCATTTGACCCCAATTTCTAACGAAACCTTCCAACGAAAGCTATATAATCAGATGTATCATCGGACACTTGTGCAAATTTTCATTTTTTTTCATTTTTATTCCCGATGTTCATCGGAATTTCGACGAAGATCTTTTTCCTAAATTTTGATGGCCCTACAAAGTTAAATTGTGGCGGGCATAAATTGAAATGAGGTCGACTATTTATTGTGACAGTGTTTTGCTTGACGGTTTTCTTGAGGAAAATCAGAAGAAACTCAAGAAGATATTGCCAGGTTGAGGTTAGTCATTGTCTTTTTCTAGAATTCATTTGTGAAGTCAGATTTGTACTTCCAGGTTTGAAAATCATATTTTAAAGCAACATCTCATTAGATTTCATTTTTAGTCTTGTGCATTTTTAGAATTTCATTTTCAGATTTTAGACCTGACTTCACAAATTCTTTATAAGGGAATTGTTTATAACTGATGGAAAATTCTTTATGGATTTGGACAAAGATTATATTTGCAAGGTTTCAATTTTAACCCTAATGATCAATTTTGAATAGATTTGGGAGCCATAGCTAGATAATATCAAAGGTGTTGGTTGTTTTTTACTGTAACCAAGTTTATCTTCTAGACACATAGCATATAAAATCTCAGATCATACTTCCTTACAATACCATCAATCTATATTCTAACCCAATACTACTTATCAAATACTTATATGAACATAGTCACCTATAACCTCACTCAAGCATTTTAATTAATTCCTTGAATTAAAGCCAAAATAAGAATTACACACACCATAACATTAAGATGAACAAAATAACCCTTGATCATTTTATTCAAGATAATAATATATTCATACAATGGAGATACATGACCTTGAAATGAGTAATTTTCATTCAGATGCTAGTACTGTCTTGAAAATTAAGTACCCATGAAACTAAAACCTACAACAAAATGACACCAAACCTAAGAATAGTATCTTCACTATAATATCAAGCTCTTTACAGATTCGCTCTGCAACTTCAGTTAGACTCGACCTAAAGATATCTAACTTGCTAACTCGTATTTATGGTCATGAAATCCTTCTTGTAGGGAAAATGAAGGAGCAACAAGCATCAGACCAGAAATACACCTGTCACTAGTCACTTGGACCGCCTTATGACATTTCAAAAATTGGTTACAACAGCTGAGTCTCTGGAGAATCTTCTTGCTCATCCCGTCCACTGGAGAATAAATATTGCATTTTCCAAACTTCAAAAACTTGCACCAAAATTGCCACCAAGACATAGCCAAAATTTGTTATAACCATAACCGCTGAGCTGTTAACTATCGGTTGTAGACTCTATCCTATTCTTGTTCAGTTAAGTACTTTTCTACCCATCCTTGATATTCCTCATCTATTGGCCAATTAAAATTTACCACCTCATTTACCTTGGCACTATAAGGTGTATACTTTACTGCTACTTGATTCACCTCCCTTTCAAAAGATTCCAAAAATGTGCTAGTGTTAATGATTTTATCCATACTACTCATCAACATGTCATAATCTGATTCATCACAAATCAATTTGATTTGTGCATTGATGATTTCATCTACCCTGTCTTGCCATTGCTGCAGTGATCTAACATTTCCTTGGGCATCTACAATATCTGGTAAAGATGTGTCACTCCAGTCATCAAAACTCTTTACCAACTCTTTAATCCTCCTGCTGAAATCATCAGGTAAGGCCTGGAAACCTTGCAGTGACTTCACAAAGTCTTGAGTAGGCCTTAATTGTTGAGGCCTATTAGCTGCATTTTGAGAATTTCATTTCCAGATTTTGTTGTGCAAGTTCAATATTCTAATTATAGGAGTCTAACAGTTGGAAATCATAGTAAAATCAGAATTTAATAATTTATAGAATTAGCATTTGAAAGTGTTTTTTGGGGTCATTAACTTCAGACTATCCTCTTTTGCAGGGGTGGTTGCATGCAAAGTTAAATTGTGGCGGACGTAAATAAAAATGAGCTCGACTATTTATTGCGACAATGTTTTGCTCGATGGTTTTCTTAGGGAAAATCAGAAGAAACTCAAGAAGATATCGCCAGGTTGAGGGTAGTCATTGTCTTTTTCCAGAATTCATTTGCGAAATCAGATTTGTACTTCCAGGTTTGAAAATATTATTTTAAAGCAACACATCTCATCAGATTTCATTATTAGTCTTGTGCATTTTCAGAATTTCATTTATAGATTTTAGACCTGACTTCACAAGTTCTTTATAAGGGAATTGTTTATAACTAATGGAAAATTCTTGATGGATTTGGACAAAGATTATATTTGCAAGGTTTCAATTTTAACCCTAATGATCAATTTTTAATAGATTTGGTAGCAATAGCTAGATAATATCAAAAATGTTGGTTGTTTTTTACTTATAACCAAGTTTATCTTCTAGACACATAGCATATACAATCTCAAATAATACTACCTTACAATACCATAAATCTATATTCTTACCCAATACTCCTTATCAAATCCTTATATGAACATAGTCACCTATATCCTCACTCAAGCTGCATTTTGAGAATTTCATTTCCAGATTTTGTTGTGCTAGTTCAATATTCTGATTTTAGGAGTCTAATAGTTGGAAATCATAGTAAAATAAGAATTTAATCATTTCTAGAATTAGCATTTTAAAGTGTTTTTTGGGGTCATTAACTTCAAACTATCTTCTCTTTTGCAGGGGTGGTTGCATGCCGAATTTTTTTGGTGTAAAATATCATAATGATTATATATTGTTACCTGTGTATGATTACAAATTATTGGAGCGTGAGTTTGATATTTTTTGAAGATCTAAATATTCAAGCTTGGTAAAGAAAAATCATGTCAGATAATATTAGTCCAAAAAAAAATGAAGATTCACTTGATAGATTGTGGGCTAGATTGAAAATAAAGGGTGATGGGAAATGTTATTGTCCTTGCAATAATTGCAAGGGCTTAAAGACGAGAAGACTTTTAATCACAACAACTGAGAAACATTGTAGGCAGCATGGTCATGTTGAAGGGGGGCATGGTTATCATCCATTGGTAGGTTGTTTATTATATGTGTTTATATTGATTGAATTTGTAAATGTTTATATTGTTTTAACATTTGCTATATATATAAAAATCACTTGATCATGATCATGGTTTATTTGTGTCTGCCATTATTATAAAGGTGGGGTGCCCTAGGGCACATGATATGGATTATCATGGCCCAGAGAATATGGTTTTGCAAGTGAAGGAACATGGAGTTGTGAATATCAAAGATGATCATGCGCCAGAAAACACAATTGAAGATGATGGTACAAATACATTGATCCATGACACATGTAGTGGCACAGCTGATCATGTTGATCAAGATGAATTTGATGATGTTCATGATTTACCTGTACTTGAGAAGGCATACAAGCCCCTTTATGAAGGCTACCAAACGACTCTTCTCTCTACTGTATTTTTGTTGGTGAACTTGAAGGTTATGAATAGTTTATCCAACATAGAAATCTCACGAATGTTAAGGTATGTCATATATGTCATCTTTTTTCATCCATTTTAATTGTTGTTATTTCATTGCTTGTAAATAAAGGATGACGTATGTAACATTAATATTATTTATATTAATAAATTATTTTTTGTTGTAGATTGATTGGTGAATTTTTGTTAACACCTTCAAATATTTTACCTCACTCATATGGAGATTTATCTGGCATTATGAAAGATATTGCAATGGAGTATCAAGCAATAGATGCATGTCCCAATGATCATATTATATATCATAAACAACATGAATTTGCAACATAATTCCTAGAATGTCATATCAGTAGATATCGAATAGATCAACTAACAAAAAACGTGCCTCGCAAGGTTCTTCATTATATTCCCATTATTCCACGTATGCAACAATTATTTATGTGCGAAAGCTTGGCACAATTTATGGATTACCATGCACGAAATAGAAGTGGAGATGATATTCTTTGAATGCCTATGGATGGTTCTGCATTTAAGGACATGGAGATAAAATGGCCACACTTTAAAGAAGAACCTTGTAATCTCAGGCTTTCATTGGCAGCAGACGGTGTCAATCCATTTGGAGAGCTGAGATCTATTTACTCGGTGTGGCCTGTTTTTGTTATCAACAATAACATTCCTCCATGGATGTCAATAAAGAGGGAGCACATAATGTTGGAAATGATTGTTCCAAGTATTTGTTTACATCAATTTTCTTTAACATAGTAGTATCTCATTTGTCTTATTTTTTGCATAATGACTTATATGTTTTTTCATTTAATACTAATGTACATGAATCTATATATATTGTAGTAAAATGGTTATAATAATTATGTAATGTTTATGTTCATTCAACTAGGTAAGTACCAAGTTAAAGACATGAATGTATATATTGAGCCTCTTATCGACGAGTTACTAAAGTTATGGAATGGCGTGACTATGTATGACGTATCTAGACCAATAGGACAAAGACAATTTGAATTCCATGCAATGCTTTAATGGACAATTCATGATGCCCTAGGGCTAACACATTTTTCTAGTATGTTATAACATTCGACTGCATGACTTTAACGATATTTAATTTTATGAAGTAGATATCATGCATGTTTTTTAAATAATCTATTCATTATATATAATTATAAAAATTGACATATTTAATCCAATTATATATGATAATTTGCAGGTCTTCAAACAAAGGGAAAATTTGCATGTCCAATTTGTGGTCCAAAGATGAAATCTCATTGTTCAACAAGTTTAGGAAAGCAAGTGTTTGTTGAGTATAAGCACTTCCTCCACAGAAATCATAAGTATTGAACTACTCAAAAACATATTTTCAATGGGAAAAAAGAGACTACATCAAAACCACGAAGAATGACACCACGCCTTTGGAAGTTGGAATATAATAGAATTAATCGTCAAGGTTATACATTAGATCAAATAGTTTATCTATCATATATGATATGTTTTGAAGTTATATTTTTATATTGTGTTGTGTTTATGCATGCTGTAATTGACAATGATTGTCGTTGTTAATTTGTTTAACTTATATGCTTCATGAAGGTCGTCAAGGCATTAATGGTCGGCTTCCACAGGGACTGAAAATTTATCCTAGACAATTTAGTAGGCTGCCCTACTATGAGTAGCTACAAATTGTGCATTTGTTTGATACAATGCATATCAGAAAGAATATGACAGAAATGTTATGGAAAGTATTGGATGGAAGGCATGACAAAGAATAAATTGTTAAAATTTGTAGTGACATTCAGGAAGCTAATCATGCAATGAAAAATTTCATTCAATTAAATAGTGATGGAGACCAAATTAATATAAGTGCCCTTCCTTGGTTATTAATGGAGCAGCAAAGCAATGCTATAAAAGAAGTCATACGAAAAAATTGATTTCCCACAGGATTTGTTGCGAACATAAACAATATCATAAGAAAGAAAGGTGACTTTGGGTTAGGAATGAAAATGCATGATTGGCATACCTTCATTAAGGTAATTATTCTGGTATATTATATATATATTTGTATACTGCATGTACTTTTTAGTGTATTATGTTTACTACTTTTGGGAAAATAATGAAAAGATCATTTTATAATTGTTGTAGTACATTCTACCTCTATCTCTCCCAGACAACTTTGACAACAATGTCAAGCAAGTTATATATGATCTTGGAAAATACATGAGGTAAGTAGCGATATTTTTTCAATTCATTGTATATTTTTGTCAAATCTCGTTAATATATTTGTTCCTTAAATCACTTGTAGATGGCTATCATCTAAAGCAATCCATAAAGAAGATATAAATTATTGGAAGAGAAAAATTCCTTGTCTAATGTGTGAAATGCAAAAGTGTCTACCTTCGATATTTTTCAATGCACAAGAACACTACCTCATACAACAAGTTGAGGAGATTGAATTGTGTGGACCTGTACACACAAGGTTAATGTGGATGGTTGAGAGGCACTTGAAATTTTTGAAGGCTTTGGTTAGACAAAGAGCACATCCCGAGGGATCTATGGTGCACGGATAGATGGTATACCAAACCATGGTGTACATTACTGAATATCTTCCTAAGTTTGCAGAAAAGATCCATGTTGATCACATTTGGGATCCCATGTCCATTAACAAATTTGAAGGGGAGTACCTGATGGGGAAAGGTAGATTGGGGAAAGTGACAAATAATTATAAGATAATCATGGAGATTAATTAGAATACATTTTACATTTGGTTTTTATGTATATTGTACTTATTTAATTATTAATCTTCAATATTCATCAATTATAAATTAAGGTCGTATATTGTGGTAATTAACTAATTATACGTCGTTTGTGAATTTCAATTTTTTTTGATACAGTTGGTCGAGAGTGGGATGCACTACATTTGTACATTGCAAACAATCTTGATTGGATGATGGTATGGATTGAACGATGTCAACAATCTGGTCGCACATTAACATGGGAAGGTGTGGCTTCATTGGTTAAGGAAGCTCATCGTAATGGAGATTCCAATGTTACACCAAGGGAAATTGATTTAGAATATGGTTTAAGAGATAAATAGGTATGTATAAATATATTAATCACCCATATTATTTAATTATTTTCAATTATATTGATGTATATATATGTTGAGATTTTTTTCTTTGCATACATTCGGCTAAGAATAATTATGTTTATCAACTCATGATATTGCAATAAGTTTTACATGTTTGACATATTGCAGGTGAAACACCACAAGGCTATGTGGTGCAATGGTCGTAAATTTTGAATCAAAAAGTTGGATGACACGAAGAAAACTTGTGATTCTAGGATAACTGCAGTCTTCCAGCTGACTAATGTTTCATCTAGAAGTGACATACGTCCAAGAGTCTTAAAAAATCAATAATATGGGATTTTGGATGATATACTTGAGTGTGACTTTAAGTCCTTCAAATTAGTTCTGTTCGTCGTCCTATGGTATAGGCTACGATTGAATGAAAATGATCCTGAGAGAAATGTTATTGAACATGATAATGGATTTACCATGGTTAATAAAAGGTATTTTGAGTGAGATGGAAATGAGCCCTATGTTCTTCCAACCCAATGTGAGTAGGTATTTTACTCAGAGGTTCCGGGTAAAGCGGGTTGGTCATATGTTGTTAGACATGATCCAAGAGGAAAGCCAGTAAAGTATAATGTGGTGGAAGAAGAAGGTACTGAAGAAATAGAAGATGAAGTAGATGATGATCAGGGTCAATAGTTAGTTGATGATGTGCCTGACGAAGATGTCAAAGAGGAGGAACTAGATCATGATGATGTAGGAGTTAATTTTCATGAAGATGATATCCGTGTGGATGATGACATTATCGAAACTGATATCGATGATGATGATGATGATATGACCAATCCTTACAATGTTGAATTTGGATCGGATGATACGGACAAAGAGTTGGATGAAGAAGAAGATCAATGACATTGAAATGTATGAGTTATGTGATTGTATTATCTATTTGATATTAATTTCTTGATAGAATTATATTTGAATTATGTGGTTACATAATTAATTTATGATGTTTTTAATTTGAATTATATTATAATATGTTCAGTTAATAGATGTAAAAAATAAAATGGATAAACCAAAAGATGAAAGCATGAGACCACTGCCTTGTTGGGTGTATGGAGTCTAATGAAGATCTATAAAAGTGTAATCTATGATGACAATAATTCAAAGTGTTTGGCACACATATGTAGTTTATAACTTGTATAAATGTGCAAGTAAATGACTGACAAACTCTACTTGAGATAGAATGACAATCCTAGTTATGTGATTCTTCTTATTGATCCAATTAATACACTTCAGTTACTGTGATTGAATAGAAGGGTTTAATCTTTACTTGGAAGGACCAAATAATCACATCACACAAATACAACAAATGTGTATCGGTAAACTGAATATATATATATGCTTGCTATATCAATTTAAACAATAGAAAAGCGTCAAAATGGAGACAACTAGATAACTGTATAATTCCACAAATAGCTGATACCAAGATTAAGCCACAAGTTCAGACATCTTCATTAACTTCATCAAAATTCATACATGCATGTGAGTCTTTTAAGGGAAATTTTCCTTGCAAACTATCTACTGTATCTTTCTACTATCCACCTATATCTATTTTACATTATGAAACAGATATAAATATCATAAGCTCTCTTGATGATTAGCCCTCCCCTTACGTGTGGGCTAATATCAATTACATTTGGCTTTATGCCTTGGGGTGCCAATGCCCATATGGCTAGAGTTTCATACTCCTCACTGAAGGCAGAGTCCTGCAGAGCTACTTTAACCTCTTCTTCACTGTTTTGTATAGGGTGCTTGGACTGTAAGATAGAATTGAATGCAACTGCATCAGCTATGTCCCATTCGAGTTGTTGGTGGTTTTTTAATGTGACCCAGGTTTATCTCCTAATCTACCTATGGAATTTCCAATTCCAATCAAGGGTAGCTCGGAGGAATTGGACCAAATGATGAGGATTTTAAAAGACCTCCTACACTTTGGGCTCTGCAAGACCCAGGAAGGTGATCCCTCAATGTGTTTACAATCTCTACACCAAATTTATAAACAATCATTAACAATTAACAGATAATCCCATTTAATAGCTCAACAAAATAGGATAATACTGAACTGAATTGGCCCTTCATCAATAGTATCAACTACTTGGAGCATGAGATGATTACAATGACATTTCACCACTTAAGATAGTCATTTAATTTGCAATTTGGCAGCAAGCTCTAAGCTAAGAAAAATAGACACAGAACCTTACAAACACATACGATTTAGGCCAGTGCCATATACTATTGGGGAGTCGAATTCACAAATATTTAGATTTCCATAATAGGTTCAAACACATAACATATAAGATATCTGACAATATTGCATTACAACAGTGTCAATTTCTATCCTAACTCAATACTTCTTATCAAATCCCTTTAAAAGCATATCCATCTATGACTCCATCCAAGCATTTTAATTAACTCTTTGAATTAAAGCAAAAATGGAATTCATACACACCATAACAGTGAGATGAACGCCATAAACCTTGATTATATTATTCAAAATTGTGATAGGTTTATACAAAGGAGATCCATGAGCTCTAAATATATCATTATAACTCAAATGCTAGTACTATCATGAAACATCAAACCTTCATGCTGTTGGAACTGTGAAATTTTGACAAATTCATTATTTCTTCATGATTATTAGTCTCCCAAAAAAGATTCATAATGCAGACATGAAAAGACTCACATAGCATTTTTTACCAAAATTTGATTTAAAATTATGCCATAATGCCCCATAAATTTCATCTAACATTAAAATCTTAACATATCAAAATATCGGCATAAGTTGATGCAAGTCTCATCAATGATAATATACATATTCTAAATGTATCAGCAAGACATCAGAAGGGTCACACCGATCAAGTTATACACAGAGAGAATGCAGGTTTGTATATCTTATCGGCAAGACAAAAAGTATCGGCGTGACGATGTAAGGTCACATCGAGCGAAATTACCTTTTGCTGATTGGAGTAACATAAAGTCTATCAGAGAGACTTTGGTCATCGGAGAGAGATTTTAAAACACTACCCGAAGCGTTATTAGTCTTGCCAATAAAGCTAAGGGAGGACTCACTCGGTGAGGCAAACGATACTGGGGAGAATTCAGAAAGCCTTACCGACCCCTCGGGTTACACTAAAAGAACTGAGCATACGAAGATAAAGGGTGTCGAGAAGACAATGTGCATGGTCTCGTCGAAGAAAAAGTGTATCGGTGAGACATGTCACCACGGGGAGATCTAAGAGACATCACCACGAGTATCGTTTTGTCAGAAAAACAAATACTTGGTCTCAACGACATAAGTCAATAAAGTGAGCATCTCGGTGAGATGAAAAGTTTTCGAAGTAAGGTGAAGAACTGTTGGCTCGATTCATTAAGTCTAGGTGATAGTTGTTTTGGTGAAGGTCATTGTGATAAAAAAGAAAAAAGAAAAAAACTATCGGGGAGACTTGTGATGTCAGGGAAACTGCAAGATGTCTTAGCGGATGGTTTAACGTTGAATAGGCAGATCGGCCAGAGGTTTGAAATGTCTTACCAATGTGATCCTTGATGTGACAATGAGAATTTTGAAAAAACTTGCAGCATTCATGTCTCAATAAAGACATTAATGGTGCCACAAAGCGTAAAAGACAAACAAATACAAAACCTTACAAACACATACAATTTAGGCTAGTGCCATATACTATTGGGGAGTTGAATTCACAAATATTTAGATTTCCATAACAGGTTCAAACACATAACATATAAGATCTCTGACAATATTGCATTACAACAGTGTCAATTTCTATCCTAACTCAATACTTCTTATCAAATCCCTTTAAAAACATATCCATCTATGACTCCATCCAAGCATTTTAATTAACTCTTTGAATTAAAGCAAAAATGGAATTCATACACACCATAACAGTGAGATGAACACCATAACCCTTGATTATATTATTCAAAATTATGATATGTTTATACAAAGGAGAGCCATGAGCTCTAAATATATCATTATAACTCAAATGCTAGTACTGTCATGAAACATCAAACCTTCATGCTGTTGGAATTGTGAAATTTTGACAAATTCATTATTTCTTCATGATTATTAGTCTCCCAAAAAAAGATTCATAATGTAGACATAAAAATCCTCACATAGCATTTTTTACCAAAATCCAATTTAAAATTGTGCCATAATGCCACATAAATTTCATCTGACATTAAAATCTTAACATATGAAAATATCAGCGTAAGTTGATGCAAGTCTCATCGATGATAATATACATATCCTAAATGTATTGGCAAGACATCAAAAGGGTCACACCGATCAAGTTATACATAGAGAGAATGCGGGTTTGTATATCTTATTGGCAAGACAAAAAGTATAGGCATGACGATGTAAGGTCACATCGAGCTAAAGTACCTTTTGCCGATTGGAGTAACATAAAGTCTCTCAGAGAGACTTTGGTCATCGAAGAGAGATTTTAAAACACTGGCCGAAGTGTTATTAGTCTTGCCAATAAAGCGAGGGGAGGAATCACTTAGTGAGACAAACGATGCCGGGGAGAATTCAGAAAGTCTTACTGACCCCTCAGGTTACACCGAAAGAACTGAGCATATGAAGATATAGGGTGTGAAGAAGACAATGTGCATGGTCTCACCAAAGAAAAAGTGTATCGGTGAGACATGTCACCATGGGGAGATCTAAGAGACATCACAGCGAGTATCATTTTGTCAGGAAAAAAAATACTTGGTCTCAGTGACATAAGTCAATAAAGTGAGCATCTCGGTGAGACAAAAAGCTTTCAGAGTAAGGTGAAGAACTGTTGGCCCGATTCATTAAGTCTGGGCGATAGTTGTTTCGGTGAAGGTCATGGCGATAAAAAAGCAGAAAGAAAGAAACTATCGGGGAGACTTGTGATGTCAGGGAAACTGCAAGATGTCTTAGTGGATGGTTTAACATTGAACAGGCAGATCGGCCAGAGGTTTGAAATGTCTTACCAATGTGATCCTTGATGTGACAATGAGAATTTTGAAAAAACTTGTAGCATTCATGTCTCAATAAAGACATTAATGACACCACAAAGCGTAAAAGAAAAACAAACACATATGATTTAGGCCAGTGCCATATACTATTGGGGAGTCAAATTCACAACTATTTAGATTTCCATAATAGATTCCAACACATAACATATAAGATCTCTGACAATATTGCATTACAATAGTGTCAATTTCTATCCTAACTCAATACTTCTTATCAAATCCCTTTAAAAACATATCCATCTATGACTCCATCCAAGCATTTTAATTGATTCTTTGAATTAAAGCAAAAATGGAATTCATACACACCATAACAGTGAGATGAATTCCATAACCCTTGATTATATTATTCAAAATTATGATATGTTTATACAAAGGAGAGCCATGAGCTCTAAATATATCATTATAACTCAAATGCTAGTACTGTCATGAAACATCAAACCTTCATGTTGTTGGAATTGTGAAATTTTGACAAATTCATTATTTCTTCATGATTATTAGTCTCCCAAAAAAGATTCATAATGTAGACATAAAAATCCTCACATAGCATTTTTTACCAAAATCCGATTTAAAATTGTGCCATAACACCCCATAAATTTCATCTGACATTAAAATCTTAACATATGAAAATATCGGCATAAGTTGATGCAAGTCTCATCGATGATAATATACATATCCTAAATGTATCGGCAAGACATTAGAAGGGTCACACTGATCAAGTTATACACATAGACAATGCGGGTTTGTATATCTTATCGACAAGACAAAAAGTATAGGTGTGACGATGTAAGGTCACATCGAGCTAAATTACCTTTTGCTGATTGGAGTAACGTAAAGTCTATCGAAGAGACTTTGGTCATTGGAGAGAGATTTTAAAACACTGGCCGAAGTTTTATTAGTCTTGCCGATAAAGCTAGGGGAGGACTCACTCGGTGAGACAAACAATGCCGGGGAGAATTCGGAAAGTCTTACCGACCCCTCGAGTTACACTGACAGAACTGAGCATATGAAGATAAAGGGTGTCGAGAAGACAATGCGCATGGTCTCTGTTGGAAGTGTGAAATTTTGGCAATTTCATTCACCCTTCATGACTATTAGTCTCCCAAAAGGTTCATAATACAAACATAAAAATCCCCACATAGCATCTTTTACCTAAATCCATTTTAAAAAATTTTCATAAAGCCCTATAAAATTGATATGGCATTAAATCTTTAACATATGAAAATATCGGCATAAGTTGATGCAGGTCTTATCGATGATAATATACATATCCTCAATATATCGACGAGACATATGACGGGTCATACCGATAAAGTTATACACTAGGAGAATGTGGGTTTGTATTACTTATCGGAAAGCCAAAAGGTATCACCGTGATGGTGTGAGGTCATATCGCGCTAAGTTACCTTTTGCCAATTGGAGAAAAGTAAAGTCTATCGGAGAAACTTTGGTCATCGGAGAGAGATTTTAAAACACTGGCCAAAGTGCTATTGGTCTTGTCGACAAAGCAAAAGGAGGACTCAATCGGTAAGACAAATGATGTCGAGAAGAGTTCATAAAAGTCTTACCAACCCCTTAGGTTACACTGACATAATTGAGCATGCGGAGATAAAGGGTACCGAGAAGATGATGCTCATTGTCTTGCCGAAGAAGAGGTGTATTGGTGAGACATGTCGCCACAGGGAGATCTAAGAGACATCATAGCGAGTATTATTATGTCGACAGAACAAATTGCTTGGTCTCGACGACATAAGTTGATAAAGTAAACATCTCGGTGAGACAAAATACTTTCAGAGTAAGGCAAAGAACCGTTGGCCCAATTCATTAAGTCTGAGCGATAGTTGTTTTAGTGAAATTCATGGCGATATAAAAAGAAAAAGGAAAGAAACTATCGGGGAGACTTGTGATGTCGAGGAAACTGCAAGATGTCTTGGTGGATGGGTGAAGGTTAAATAGGCGGATCAGCTAGAGATTTGAAATGTCTTGCCGATATAAGCCCTGATGTCACAACAAGAATTTAAAAAAAAAAACTTGTAGCATTCATGTCTCAGTAAAGACATTAATGGCGCCACGAAGCATAGAAGATTTTGCATATCAAGGTATGATGAATTGAAATCATTGTGTCACAGAATTCAAAGCGAAGTAGAGAAAGGGAAACAACAGAGCAATTAAGGCATTCACCTGGCTTGAGTTTGGAAGAAAGTTATAGTAAGTTTCTCGTCCTCTTAGAATTCATAAAAAATTCAATTATGGAAGGCACTGGTTCAAGAAAACTAAAGGGAAGAAAACCCCGGGAGGGAAGCCAATCAAAAGAAAAAAAGAAAAAGACTAAGTTGCAACCAGAAGGTATTGAAAGGAAGCTAAACCAAGACCTCATAGACCAGGTACCTGGTTCTAGACCTAGAGCTAGGCGTTCTACCCAACTCAAAGTGGAAGTTGACAAATTGGACGACAAATGCAAATTTATAGGTGATGTTTGGACTCCGATTAGATGCTATGAGTTATTCAATTTCCATTACCACAGGAGAAATCAAATTGAACCAGTATGCAATCCATTGAGGCTCAATTTAGGGAAATTAGTGTGCCCTAATGTTTTTATTGATGTTGAACTGGTAAAATTGCTGGTCGGACACTATGATTCAAAAAACAAAGCTATATGTGATTTGTCATGGAATCCATTGATACATGTATCTGAGAATACAATTGCTGAGGTTTTCAGAATGGAGGGAATATGTAGTGAGAAAGTAGTAACTGAAGAGCTCGATAGTGAGTTTAGAAGGATGGACACCATTTATAAAGGGTGGAGGTTACCTCTGCACATAATTAGGTGTCATGGCAAACCTACTTCAATGGAAGATAGTGAGGGGCCACCCTTTCATGTAGACCTCTTCGAACCTTACCTAAAATATACTTACTACTCAGTGGGATAGGTATTAGGGATGGAGGTACCTGAGCATATCGCGGTTGTGCCAATGGTGATTGTTGCAGACATTCAGTATCACAATTCCAGATCATTTGACTATGTTGCACATGTTTTTAAGGAGTTGGATGTAGGTTTGATGGTGATAAAGAGTGGTGCTTCTGTTCTCCATCTCAGAAATTACTCACTGCTAATGCAATTAGTGTTGTATTTTGAACAAGAGTTAGGTTTATGGCCCAAGAAGCTGAGGATTTCACAATCCGACAAGGAAGGTAGGCCATTTCCTGTTCAATTATGGTCTATTGTTTGGGACAACATGTTTTCCAATTCAAATTTCTTGCATTTTGAAGAATTCTTTGTGAAACCCTTGTATAGATTTTTAACCATCCTTGTGATTATTATTTATCTAAAGAAGTAAAAAGGTTTCTTAGGCCTATAGATTACAATGGACCAATTAACCACAACTGGGGGGATTGGTATTGTTTAGAGAATGCCACAATGATTAGGGTTTATGGCTTTGAGGATACACCTTTCATTCTGCCCAAAACTGTCCTGGATAGAATTGCATACCTAGAAATTGTTAGGAAAATGGATTACTCCAGTGTTATGAACTTAAGTTCATATGGCAAACAGAATTTTATGCCCAGTACATTGTGTTTTAGTGATTTCACTGTATTAGCCAAGGAAGGATATGATCTGATTCTAGACAAATTATTGCACTACAACATGAGAAGAGCACCAGTGAGGAAGAACTTTGATCTAGAAGGGTATATCCACTCTGCTAGACAAAAAATAAATTTTGGAGGGTACCATCATGTGCCCTTTAAATCGGATGACATAATCAGAAACTTGGAGGTAGAGGAAGCTGAAACTGTGATTGAAAAACATAATTAGGAATTGGTGGATGCTGAGTTGTTATCCTCCATTAAGGGGATTCTAGAAATAGACAGGCCACAAAGCTCATCTGGGAAAGTTTCAAGAATGAAGACTCAGGACTATGCCTATGTTGTCAAAGAAAAATATGTTGAGGAAACCATGGATGTAGATATAAGACATGAAGACTATAGGTCTTTCATATCAGATGATTAATTTATAAAGACCTCAGAGTTTAAGACATTTTTATATAAGAAAAAAGGGAAAGAGATAAGGGGACAGGTTGACAATGTCACTCCAGGGAATGAGGATCAATTGTTAAAAAGCTTAAAGGATGAAGTAGACAAAGAGATGATTGACATGACCCCTGAAAAGGGGAGGGAGGTGCTTGAAAAGGCAGGTGTTATGATTTTTCCAAGTTTGGATATGAATTATGCATTAGTTTTTGATAGTTTCTAAAAAGATAACAATGCTACCCACAAGCTCAGTATAGAGAAGGTGACGGAGGTATACACAGGATCAAGATACAATCCTGATGATGAAACATTGATGATTTGGGCCTTGTATCCTCCTCATAAGAAATCAATTATTATTGATATTGAAAAGGCATTCAGACATGTCATGACCTTGAAGGCTAGGGAGGTTGATCTTGTAGCGACTGCTGATATTGGGATAAATATAGCCAAGTTGAATAAAGCCCAAATCCAAGCATTGATAAGGGACAGGGAGATGTACAAAACCAATAATGAGAGGATGTTGAGAGAGAATGAACACTTGAAAGACTTGGTAGGTGCTATAATAGAACCAACAAGGATGCTCACTCAAGGTGAGAGTTCACAAAAAAAAGACCATTGGGAAGGGTGAACAACATACTCTCAAGAGAGAATGGATGCATTTGCTGCAATGATAAAAAAAAGGTAGGTTGTTTTAACCACTTGGTTAAATAAACTCTGGGGAAAACATTCACAGTACGTAGATGCAATATGTAATACCCCTCCGTTTTGATTCTTGTTCAAGTTGCTTTATGCTATGTTTGGTTGCTATTACTTTGATACTGGATACATTTTGTTATAATGTTTTGATTTCTACTATTGAGCGACAACATTATTGTGGGATGTAGTTATCTGATTATTGTTTCACATGCATTATGGATTAATGATGTTGTAGACTTAACATGAGATGTTATTACGAGATTACTAGATTATGATGGAAGTGTTAGTTTCAATGAGTGTATTGGTGAAGAGGACGGTTTCGCATCACTTGGTTGCGAGCGCCCTGCGAATCCGTAATTCCTTCTTCACGGTGTGTATTATATGTTGGATATATTGTATGATGTTGTTTACTTGATTGCAGGATTGCAGGTACATGACACCAACTCCACCTGGTTTCACAAGTTTGAGCATGTCGATCCAACGGTTAAGTTGAACGGGAGATAGTAGCTAGGTAACATGTTTCAAGTTTATACCCTAGCCTTAGTGTGTCGAGTCATTGTCTGTCTTGCTTTAATGTTATTTAATTTTGAAGAATTCTTGTTTTGGAAATAGATATTTAGAATAATTGCATTTAAATCATGTTGATGGTTATTTAATTTAAATAATGCAATGTGGATAAAAGTTTATACTTAAATTAATTAATTATATTTAGTTTATTTAATTAATTAAATTTGATCCAAAGGGTTGAATTTAGTTATTAAATAATTAAATTAATTAATTAAACGTGATGCAAGAGAATGAAAGAAATAAAAGAATTAGAATTAATTTTGGAATTTAATTCCAACGTGTGGGAATTAAATTAGAAATTGTAATTAAATGTTTATTTGGAAAATTAGTTGCAACTTTGGAAATTAATTTATTATTTGAAATTGCATTTTAAATTGAAAGTGGGTTTTTGAAAAGTGAAATTGAAATTGGGAATTGAAAGTGAAATTGAAATTGAAAATTAAAATTGAAATTGAAATTGAAATTGAAATATCTAATTTGAATGTAATGTGAATTAGGGTTGTAAATATTGAAATTGAAATTGAAATATCTAATTTGCATGTAATGTGAATTAGGGTTGTATTAGGTATTTTTGATTTATAAGAAGACATGTTTTAATTTTAGGGCAAAGAGTTTTTAGAAAAATACATTTTTACAGCAGGGAAATTTTTTTGGAAAATTTGCTCAAGGGTTTGAAGAAAGTTTGATTGTAGAATGGATTGAAGGAAATATTGTTTGCATTTGTTGGATTTTGGATTGGATTCATTGGAGGATTGAAGAAAATTCAGGAAATCTTTGGAGGAGGCTTGCATCAGAAATTCATCTCTTCCTATAGCTTATTGTACCAGGTTTTCCTCTTTGTGTTTTATTGTTCTTGATTATTTTTTTTTAAATGGTAGTGATTAAAGATTTGTTTGTTAAATCTATTTTAGAAAACAAATTTGATATTAGAAGAAAAAAATTAAATAAATTACAGCCTTTGCTTGTGAAAATTCTTGAGTGAAAATTGTGAAAACCTTAGTTGAATTTAAATTATTTGGAGAAATTGATTTTATTGTTATTGAAATCAAACATAGAGATTGAATAATGCATTTAGAATGTTTTTAGAAAATAAAACTTTCTATTTATTATCAAAAAAACGGATTTTAAAATCTGCAGTATAGTTATATTTTCATGGTAAAATGGTCTGATTGTGTCGCCTATAACTTCACTTTTGCAAACTAGGTTTTCAGAAAATTTAAAGGGTTTTTTCATTTTGAAATTTTCTTACTCCTGTCCAAAAATGGGAAATACCCAGATCGTATTTTTTGAGTTATGCTTGAAACATGAGACTGATGTTAAATTATTTTCCCATGGCTGCTTTGAAAATAAAATAATAATAAATTGATATTTATAAATATTAATATTTTAGATATTGTTATTATAATATTAAAGTATTATATTTATTTATATTATTTTTAAATAAAATTTGTATATTAGATTAGTGGAATTAAAATTATAAACATATGAGAAATTATTGTTATTTTAAAATGGCTTGTTAAAGTTTAATTGAAAGAATTAAATATTTGATTTAAAGAATGCAATATATATTATTGAATAGAGATTTAAAATTGGATTGATTAGTGTATATGAAAAATGGATAGAGAAATAATATGTTATTATATTAAAGTGATTAAATGTTTTAAATATAAAATTGAATGAGACGTAAGATTTGGTTAGAGAATGGAAAAAGTTTACTTACATGGATCTGTGTCAATTTAAAAGTAAATTAAGAAGTTGTTTTATTGATGAGGCAATCAATTATATTATTTATTAATTTCTATTTAGATTAATTGAATCATTATGATTGGATTATGAAAGAGATATGGATTTAGTATATCCAAAAGTAGTATCTTCCTTATGATTATCTTAAAGGATTTAATTATCTGTATTCAGTAAAGGGAAGTAAATTCAATTGTTTTAAATTTCCAATAATAAAAAGGGAAATAGAGGTTATGATTATTTTAGATGATCTAGTTATCGTGTCTTTAACTTTGTCAACACTACCTATTGAATGAGTATGGATTTAGGAAATCCAAATATTAGATTTGATTGATGACTTGAATGTTTTTGTTGCTATGTTGTCAAGTTGCATTGTTGGTTTTGGGATTTAGTGTTAGTCCTAAATTATAAGTCTTCCAGAAGAACTTAGAGGATAAGGGTTGTTGAATCTTTATGCCATCCAGTTGTTTTCCTTGGGTAGTGCATGTTCAGTTTTACCCGATTTTCATGAACGGGGATGTTTGCACCTCCTTGGTTTAGGAGCGGATTATGGGATCCATGTCTTCTTGTATGGAGTGACCTTGTTATGTGGTTTCATCTTGTTGCCTCCTTTGAAAGGAGTGGACTATGTGTTATTGCCTCCAAGATGTTTGGAGTGGGATCTTTTGTACCTCCTATGAAAGGAGTGGACTATGTGTTATTGCCTCCAAGATGTTTGGAGTGAATGTCTATTATTTGTATCCTCCTTGTGTTGGAGTGGATTATGATGCCTAGTTGGTATGTACTTGTGGTTCCCTTGGTGGATTGTTTGGGTGTGTGTTATCGAATAGAAGAGTGGCTTCTGTTAGGCGCCAGAGCCCAAAGAGGTAAACTGGATAACCGTCAGGAGTGATTTAAACAAGTGATAATTAAAATAATGTACTTAGAAGATTAGGACTAACTTCTCACATTAATCAAGATAATTTAATCCTCACTCATAGACACAAGGGCTCGTTTAGACTTGGGATGAGTGAGAAGGCCTGGAATGGCAAGATCAACTATCTTGTCCTTGCGAGAGGTAGTTGATTCCACATGAGTGAGTATGAGTGTCGGAATCGGTTGAGGCCACCAGGATTACTTGTGTCGGAGCCTATGAAGAATGCCTAGAGGAGATCTCATGACAAACCTTGCGATGACACTCTATCTATTACAACTGTTGTTAATTATTTTATGTGTGTGGTTATTTGAACATACTTGATCTACTTTATATCTTGAAGCAATGTGACCTATGTCAGTGATGTTGGAGTTGTATTTGTATTGTACTTGTTTTGTACTTGTATTGTATTTGATTTGTACTTATATTGTACTTGAGTTATACTTGATTCGTACTTTTATGGTGAATGAGTTGTACTTGTTAATTCATTTAGTTGGTTATAACAATATGAGTCACTATGAGTCTGTCTTTGGTTAGTGGTTGTAGATCTTAGTCCATGTTACTTTGTTACTATCTCCTAGCATGGGGGGGTGGGCTTTTGGGTACCACATTGGTAGGGTGGAACATGCACCAAAATCGTTGGGTCCCCATCGATCTTCAGTACATGGTGGTGAGATATCCAGATGGACAGCTCGCGGCTCTTGTTGTAATTTCTTGCATTATAATATTTCAGCTTGTATAAGTTATTTTATCTCTCTTATATTTATGAGGTGGAAGTTTGTAATTGTAACCTTGAGTACTATTGCCTCATTCTGGGAATGAGTGATGTATCTATTGGTTTAAGATAATGTTTATGAGATTGTATCTTTGTTGATTATCTTATTATGTTATGTGGTATTCTTATGATGTATGATGGTTACTTCATAAAGTTCATAAGGCTATGGTTATATGTAATATGTATGTGTGGGTTTAAGTAATCCTAACCTTGTAGCCTTAGAGGTTGTTGTTAACTAGTAAGTGAATGTGTATGTTAAATGCACTTTATAAAAAAAAAATTGGTTCACTTATGATGTTAATTGCAACTTCCTTTAAGGTTACTTGACGGGGCATTACACAATAAAGGAACATAGGAGAGTGGATAGTAGAATTCAACAAAGAATTGAGGAATTCGAGCAACAGGACACTCCTAGTAATGAAGAGATTGAAAATGCCAATTGTATTATGGATAGGCATAGGGATTTCTTTGAGTTACAAGGGGATATGTAGGGATTGATAGAGGCTGCCGAAGATAGATTAACCAAGTTATTTGATGATGAAGGGAAAATGAAGGATGCAACTACATGGAAAAGTGAGTGTGAAACAATACTCCAAGGGATGCTGGAGACAGCCACTACGAAAGATGTGATATTGGATGCAACATGTGAGCAAAATGAGCGAATGATAATAATGGAGATTGTGATCCGTGATGCATTGGGAGATGCTGACACTCATGAGCGCCAAGATTATACAGAGCATATGTCTATAGTCCATTTGTGGCTTAACAAAAATTAGTTAATATTGGATTTGTTAGACCTTTTATGCTTTAAACCTTTTTGAAAAGGCACGTCCTTTTGCAAACTGATGTATAAGTATCCGTTGTTGGATAAATGTAAAGGGGTAGAAGATAGAATTAGAATAGGATAGACTGTTGTAAGCATTAAATTTTCAGAAATGATGACATTCAAGGAGACTATATTGCATGTATGAATTTTTAAGGAGATAACGAAAGATTGTTGATTTAGTGGCTTCATTCTGGTATCAATTATTTGTTGGATTCTTGTGATTATTTGATTGTCTCCAATCTGATGTTTCTTGGTTGTTTAACTTGAAGTATCAAGTATATATTTGATTTATCAGTACACATTTGTTGTTTTTGTGTGATTTGGTTTATTGGATTCTTTAAAGAAGAATTAAAATTCCTTTTAATAAATTACAGTAATCTGGGAATGCCATTTGGATCAGTAAGAAGAATCAAATAATTAGATTTGATATTTTGCCTCAAGTAGGGTTTGTCAATTACACTCTTGCATGTTTATACTAGTTGTAAACTCATAGTTATATGCCAAACAATTAGAGGACCTGCTAGATAGAAACCATTCATTAAAGGCTTTCATTTGACTCTGTTTTACCCAATAAGGCACTCGTCTCCCTTATTTACATTACATTAGTTTTATTCATTTCATTTAACATCTCTTAATTGAACATATTAATTCATACCTTGATATTGCATATAGAATTTATACCAAAGTAGGATCATATCTTTCCACTGTTAAATTGCCATTTGTGGATAGTTAGATCAAGTAGGAAACATAAATTGAACATATTAATTTAGCATAAGAGTCAACCAATCATAAGGAAAACATATTATGAAGATGAATTTTCTCAAATCTTGTGGTTGTTGATGCCCTTTTGAAATCTATGCAAAATGTGGGAGGATAGACAAAGCTCATGAACTATTTGACACAATGCCTCGAATAATTGTAATCTAATGGAATACACTCTAATTAGAAAAGTTTCATCACTGCCCTCATAACAATCTATCAAATTTTTTTAGTGTCTATTGTGTTATACCCAATTTGGGACATGGGGTATAACAAAATAGACACTAAAATAAATTGAGAGATTACAATTCTTTGAGACATTTTGTCAAATAGTTCACAAGCTTTTTCTATCCTTCCACATTCTGTATAAATTTTAAAAGGGCATCTACAACCACAACATTTGAAAAAATTCATCTTCATATTATGCTTTGATGGATGTCTATACCTTGTTCCAAATCTCCCATATTAAGGAAACCAATAAGGATTTTGGTGAAGGTTGTGGAATTTTCTTTTGCATCTACCAATTGCATTTGTTTGAAAGTTTCTAAAACCTTTTCAACAAATACATTATGTGTATATTCTAAAATCATTATAGTACACAATTTCACATTTATTTGGCTTTGCATCTACCAATTGAATTTTCTTGAATTTCCCTACAATACTTTCAATGTAGATCTCTTTTGTGGATATCTTATAGTCCTTGTAGTCCACATCACTTTGTTTTTTGAAGAAACTATTACCATCTATTTCTTATTTATGTTCTTATTTTGCATACATGTTTATAAGTTTGATATTACAATTAATAATATTAATTTTGGCAAGACATTAAAAGATTTTGTTGATTTTAAAAATATATGCATCCCAATGTAAAAATGCCAACAATGGAAGCAATGATTGTAACACATAATTTTTTATGTAGTATCCAATTCAAAGGATCATGTTACAATTTAGGGTTATGATTGGGTATTTAATTAGGGTTAGGATTTATTGTTCGGGTTAGTGTTAGGTTTAGAGTTAGGGTTAGGGTTAGGAAAAATAATGTTAGGATTAGGGTTAGATTAGGATTTATGTTTTATGGTTAGGGTTAGATTTAGAGTTTTGGTTATGGTTGGGATTAGATATGAAATTAGGGTTAGGGTTTAGGATTACAATTAGGGATAGTATTAGGGTTATATCTAGAATTAAGTTTTAGGGTTATTGTTATGATTAAGGGTTGTTTTTATATTTGGTTAGAGTTGGGGTTAGGATTAGGACCAAGGATAGGGATAGGGTTAAGTTTAGGGATAGGTTTAGGGTTATTAGAGTGAATGCAACTAATTAATAAAAGAAAAAATATTTAGGGTTAGGTAATTAGGGTTAGGGTTGGGGTTAGAGTTTTGGTTGTGGTTAGGGTTATAAAGATGGGATAAAGGTGAGGGTTAGGGTCAAGGTTAAGGTTTCGAGAAAAAGGGTTAGGTTATGATTTGGATTACCCTAAACTCTAACCATAACAATAAACCTAATCCCAAACCTAACCCTAAAGAAAACATATAACCTAACCCTAATTGTAGTGTTTGAGGCTAGGCTCAAACACTATATAACCTAACCCTATATAACCTAGCACATAACCTAGCACTAGAAAAATTTCTTCTCCCAAACGATCTCCTCTACTTCTATTCATGCCTACTAGAATTGCAACATTCAACATTGGTGTGTCAACCATTCATTCAAAGCTAAGAATTTGAAAGCAGTGTTCATTTGTAATATAATTAATGATTTAACAATATTATAATTATTATTAATCTAATACAATATTAATATTATTAATAATATACCAATAATATTAATAATCTAATTTAATTACTATTAATCTATAGATTATATATAATCTTAATATATCAAATATATCATTATAATTCATATAATGTAATATAATATTGTTATATAATATATTAATATTAAAACATTACTGTTAATCAAAGTGATTTAATATTTATGTCAAGTTTTAATACATTATATGATAGGTTACTAAAGCGGCTCTAAGATGCACGTGCTCAAAATCGATGGTGATGTTATAATCTTGATGAAAAGTTGCTTGACGGTTATGTATTTAGTGTTGGTGACTAATATGAATGAACACGATTGCCGATGGTGGAGATCAACGGTTGCCCGCCCTTGCCTGATACAAAGATGCAATGTGTTTATTGATTGCGATATAGTGGGAAAGCGCCACATGTCTTTCCTTGGCGATGCATAATGTGGTGGGCCCTTGGGGTTGAGATGGAGATTACATCAGCCTTTTGAAGGCAACCGTTCGATAACTTCTCAAACACAAGAAAATGTGATTTTGGCCCTATTAGGAGAAGAATAAAGAACAACAGAAAAGATTTAAAAGTTGATTGTCAACATGAGAATGTATTATACTCATGAGGTAATAATAATTAAAAAATAAAAATGAATGTTATTATTGTAAGAAAAAGGATCACATAGTGTGGACTTGTATAACTCGAGCCAATGATGTTCTTGAGGGAGAACTTCAAGAAAAGTAAAATGATGTTAGCTTAGACTATATTTATTTGTTTATTTCAATCAACATGTTTTATTGTGAGGAATGTAAAACTTAACGGAGGGTGTTGGGTGTTTTCATTCAATTTTTATGTTTTCCCCTTAGCTCCTACTTTATATGTGTTTTTTGTGGAAGCCTTTGGATATCTTTTGGCTAATAGTATTTCATGGAACCTTATTAAAGGTGCTACTTTTCGTAACTCTATAGCCCAACTATTCAATGGTCATTTTTCTAATGACTCATTTCTCACTCTCTTGGAGGACAAACGTGACATTATTTAGGATATTCAATTCCTAGATATTTTATGAAAAGCTTTAAGGTCAAATATATAGTGGCATAAAACTCAATGTTATAGGAAATCATTCTTAGCCAAGCCCAATTTGTTCAATTCCTATAGATAGAAGGGGGTTGATCATAAGGAAGTGTTGAGATTCCTAAGCATCTCTTTTACCTTTTAGGTTTCTCCTTCCTCTTTAAGGAAACATATCATTTCTAGAACTGAGAAAAATTATCATATTAAATTATGAAGCCCCTTTCTTTGGCAAGGAGATTCCATGTGTGTTCAAAAATTCTTGTTGCACACATTTCCATTGCTCATGTTGCTAAGAACTTTGCAAATCCTCATATTTGAAGATTGAAAAAATCCAAAGGTATATTTAATGGCCTCCCTTTAACCAAGGAAAATGGTTTCACAAAGTATCCTAGGAGTTTTGTTATTTCCCTCATGACTATAATAGGCTTGGCTTACTTTATATTCAGTACTCTAAATGGTGCCATAATAGGCTTTGCTTGCTTTATATTCACTACTCTAAATGGCGCGATAATTTTAAATTTGATTAACATACTCGAAAACCTAACTAAAGCAGGTTGTAGCTCATCAAATTGGACAAGTGAAAGGTCAATACCAGCGCTAAGGAAGAGTTTGGAGGAGTGAAAACAAGGTCAATACCAACGCTGATGAAGATTTTGGAGCTAAAACAAGGTCAATACCAGCACCGAGGATGAGGTTGAGGGCACTCAGGGAAAATTGACGACCAAGGGACAATGAGTACTGTAAGTTTGGCACCCCCATTCTCTTTAACCTGCAATTTTCATGCCTAGTTTCCAAAGATCTTCTCATACATTGGCCCCCCCATTCTCGTAAAATGGTATAAGATAAGATAGAAAAAATAAAATAACTTAGTCTTTCACATTTTTATAGTGATTACTAGAGGCACATAGACCAATTCTTCATAATAGAAGAATTTGATCATACTTTTCCAGGAGCACTAGAAGACTCCCCCACATGTTTGTACTTCAACCTGTCTACCTTAGTTTGCAGCTTAACATTCCTTTGTTGCATTCTACTATACTCTCCAATAATGGTATACTCCATCAAATACACCATGATGCACACCAATCCACCGAGTTACAGTTCCAAGATAGTGGGTGGATTGGTGGATGTCATTTCTATTTAGCCATCAAACCCTTACACGGGCACAACAAGACAATCCCTTTATTTGATTGTTTAATCCCACAAAATAGTGATTGAGAACTTCAAAACAAATGTAAATGAAAGGGAACACATATATTTATCTACATCAATGATCTCAAAGCATTTCAAGCTTGTATGGATCCATACAACACAAAAGAACTTCAGAAAAATTGTAAAAACACAAAAAATTGCTTCAAGAACATGGTATCTGTTATGAAATTTTGGTATCAACTCCTCCAACAATTGCAATGGGATGGGAATACAATATGATAGAAGTGGGATAAAAAATGCATCATTTGAAGCATCAAACCAATATGCAAAGATGAAAGAAAGTGCTAACCCCTTAAACTAAAAAAAATTCTTTTAACTTTAAGTTTCTTAGAACATTGATGCAACCATTCATCCTACCTTAAAACATACCAAAAGTCTCCTAACAATTAGACATAGGAAGATTTAAGATGACTTAAACAATTTTTATTGCCAAAGCATAAACTTATGATGACTTTACCAGGCCTAGTACACACTCCCTCCCTGTTAACCACTTAGACATATGGAAATTAAATGTAAATTTGCTGCTATTTTTAGTCATGTAGGTGCCTAATAAACCACTTGGTGGTGTTTACCTTCAAGTTTATTTACTTGAATGAATAGCAAAATTCCTTTGATTACAATTAGAGAATACATTTGATGCCTTGGTTGTGTAACTGGTGGACCATAGTCACATTTAACACTTGTTACAAAGTTTGGGAGTTAAAACGTTAAGTAGATTTGATTTGTGATGGACACATTTGGATGGTAGTAACAATAACTTGCAATCTATCAAGACTTGATTACCTTATAACCTGTCAATTCTAGCGATGAAATGATAGATTAATCATAATGTCACCTTCGGATCACATCACCATGAAAGAACTTCATCCAACATCCTTATGAGTGTAGGTACCACCAAATAGGTATTTGTCAGATTTGTCTTCCTCAAGCGAGGGAAATTCAGGAAGAGAAGAGGAAAGCGAGACATGTAGTAGGTCTAAAAGAGGGAGATCAACTAGAGGTCAAAGGATTAGAAGAAAATTCCGTAAACGCATGGAATTTTTTCTTACTGAAGGGGGGTCATGTTCTTATGATGATGAGAGCATAGGCGACATCGAGGTGCCCTTGAGGTACAAACATCTATAGAAACAATGGGTACCCAAGGAACTTACTCCAATAAACACTGATCTTTGTGTCAACAAGAGGATATATCGCATAGCACCATCATCCTTATATGGTTTGGGCCTATTTTGCATGGATGACATAAAAGTCTTTTACAACAAAGTTACTGAGTTGATGGAGTATGTTGGACCTTGTTACAGTTACAAAGATTGGATGCAGGTGGTTCGATATACATGAAGTATGCGTAGGTATGCACTATCAGCAAATTATATACAACTAAAAGATAAGGATCAAAATAAAGGAGTGGCTAGGTACATTGATGGGAGGCCAAAAGCATCAGGGAATATTGCAGGGTTTATAAATAGTACACAACCTGGGTCAACAAATAAGCAACCCAATTATATATTTGAGGCACAAGAGGGAAACCGTGTATTCATATGTGCGATAAAATCAATAACTGCAAGGGAAGAGTTGCTAATCGATTACAATTTGAATCGCTTAGATACAAACACAATTACTATGGGGGTGGTATGTACTATATACCATTTTACCCAATCTCCAATTAATGACTCCAATATAACATTTTAGTATTATGTTTTCTTTCGTAAGTCTATTGGTTTCATTTCGGTAATATTTTTTATATTTAATTTTTGTCACAGCGGGACATTCATACGAGGAAGGCTCTGGCCCAGAGCGCAGATTGTAATCCATCTTTAGGCACTTCTATCCAACAGGTTTACCTCATTGTAATTGTACAAATTAGATATGAGCAAAATGTTTTATTATTATGTTTTTTTCATGAGTTTATTGGGTTAATTTCGATAATGTTTTTAATATTCTTGTTGCAGATGGCTGATCAGGGAAAGGCACCAGCAGTATAGGAGAGCATCCATATGGAGGTGTAGTCACTATTATGTGATGATGACATCGCATTTTCCACAAACCCTATGGATATGATGAGGAAGGCCCAAAAAAAATGTAATGAAGAAATCCTTAAGTTGGTATTCATAGTGCCTCAAACAAATGAGATAAGAGAAAGGGTTAAAATATTGTCTGAGAGAGCACAAAACTTGCAAGTAAGTTGTCATGAAATCTTTAATTATAACATAAGTTCATTCATGGCTTTATATTTTGTACTCTTTTATGTCATGAACTAAAATATGTGTTGTTTTTACAGGATTATTTGCGTCCTCATCATGTTGCTAGCCATGATCAAGGTGCTGCAAGTGTTGCTCAGGAAGTAGGGGTCAGTACAAGTGTCAATCTTGATATTTCTACACATACAACACATCATCCAACCCCATCATCCATGCCTATATTGTCGACTGAAATATCGGCAACACATACCATGCAGGCATTCAGTAGTGCACCATCTGGCAGCGAACACATGCCACTACCTGTGTCAGTACCTGTGGATACAGAGGCCACTAGTACTGGTGATGTTTTAGCAGCATTTCTTGGATCTTCCCGTATTACTAGTACAGGAACAGTGCCAATCACATTTGTGGTGACCAAGGATTTTCTTCCCATAAAGATAGAGAAGGTCCCAAGTACTTTAAAATGTTTTAATTATTATTATATATAATCCAATTGAAATTTACTTATTGATCACTCTTTATAGACTAATGATCCCATGATCATTTTGCAAGAAATGATGTTTTTTATAAAAATCTAAGTGATATTACATTGGAGCTCTTTGGGCCCACCATACGTACACGATGGAATGTCCAAAATGAAGATTTAAAAGATGAGCTCATTAACCATTTAGTTGTGTTGTTCGGTGATAAAACATTCAACTGAACGAAGGTCCTTAAGAAAGCTGGTACCTATCTAAAGTATGTGAGGGACCAATATAGGTCACATTTAGAGAAGAACAGAAAGTACGAGCATCCCCCATGATTCTAGAAAGGGAGTGGAAGGACTTGGTGTCAGATGGAAAGGAAAAGGCTAAAAAGAAGAAAGGAAAGATACCACTGGGCCAAGGAAGGTATGTGATACTATCAACAATTTAATTATATACTGATTACTCTTTCTTTTTACATAATCTAACGTATTTCAAAAATTTTATAGGCTGCCTGACACATCGAACGAAACAAAGGCAAGACTAGAAAAACACGGGCAGCACAAACTTGGCTCTGGTGGTTATACAAAAATAGCTGCACGATTTGTAAGTATCAATAAATGAAATATTGCATCCAAATAATAAATTGCAAACAATTTTGGTTTTATCACACCATAGAAGCAAAATTCATGATCGCATGCAAAAATGCAGAGCTTTGATTTCAACAGAGTGCCCACAGAAGAGGACATGAAGATTGCTTTCCACCAAGGCTATGGAGCCCTGACTGAATAGCTAAGAGTCTTGACTGGGCAAACACAATCTTCCACTGCACCCAACACGCAGGTAAATAAACTCAATAAAGTTTATTTCAAATTGAATACTTGTGCAATCTATTCAATATTAATTTCCACCATAATAATGTGCCTATTTGTTTTACATGGATAAGCAATGATAATATTGCACATGATATTGGAATGCAGCCTGATGAGGGTGGAGCAAAACCCACCGATGAAGGCCATGGTGTGCATCCTGGTACTAGATTTATTCATGTGCTATACAAAACATGGTATGGATTAATACAATTAAACATCTTTAATTGCATTTGGTGTATTAATCAATGTAACCTTTCATGTTTCAACTTTAGAGCATGTATAGCGTGATCAACATGTTGAGCATGATCAGGCTAGACAAGATCAAGAACATGATGTGGCTCCATCAAGTAAAAAGGACCACTCTAAGGTTCTTTTAAACATATTTATTTGCAATTGGTGTATTAAGTAATGTAATATTTCATGTTTCAACTCCAGATCAAATACACGAGGGTGTTCAGCATGTTGAGCATGAGGCTATAAGACAATATCAGGAATATGATGTGGCCCAATCAGGTGAAGAGCACCACTCTGATGTTCTTTTAATTAATGAAATACGTGTAACAATAATAATAAAACATATCAATTTAACATTTCTTTGCTATTGCAGTAGACCCCCCTTGCAATCGCGTCCACGTTGTGAGTACATGACTAGGCATACATTAAGATCACAAGCAAAACTCAGAATAGCTGAAGGGGGGACAAATGATTTTGAAAATGATACTCCACTTCAACTTTTTTTAGCTACAAAAAAGAAACAAAAAAAAAAGTGATTGTAATCATATTATGACAGCCATATTTTTGATAATATGTAAAAAATGAAAAAATGAAATATGTTAATGAATGAATGTGAATATGTTAATGAATAAATATAATATGTTAATGAATGAATGTTATATGTTATTAATGGATGAATGAATGAATGTGAATATGTTAATGAATGAATGTTATATGTTATTAATGCAGGATGAATGAATGAATGTTATATGTTATTAATGGATGAATGAATGATTAATGTTATATGATCGGGCATGGGGAATTGAGAGTGTTGTGAGGGGGGGGAGAGGCCAAATGAGCTTCCACCTTCACGTGGTTGACCCTGTTAAGTAGAGAATATTAAACTATTCTCAAAAAAAAGAGAAGCTCAATAAGGTAAGTAGTGCACTTTTCAATATAAGAAATGCATCGTTTGAAGCATCAAACAAATCTGCAAAGATGAAAGAAAGTGCTAAATTTTCACTATTAACATTGTGTTGTGTGTGGATTTGGTTTCAAGGCTCTGTTTTTTATTTTTATTTTAGTGGTCTCATTAATTTCACTTTTGTGCATAATAGGTTAGTGGAAAATTTGACAGATCTGAAGGGTTTAGAGGCTCAATTGAGATAGATACACGAATATTTGGATCTTGTTATTGATGGGAGGCTTCCACTTAACCATGAAATTTTGTACCATTTGTAGGTATGCTAAAATATCTCTACTTACATTCATTCAACTTACTATAATATAATATCTGACAAAAATCTCCTTTTCATTATACTTAGATGGATTTTCATGCCCTATTCCAAAGCACATGTTTTAAAACAAGCAAGAAGGATGCTGGAAAGGGTTAAGGAATTTGGCTTTACACTTTCCAATTGCATAGTTTACTTCATTCATCCAGCATGTTGCCAATGCATTTCATAATTGTTGGAATCATATCCTATAATTACAGAACTAGTAAAATTAAAATATGTAAGTTTCAAATATGGCATTACATATCTTTCTATGAATTTTTGACATAAAATATCAAAATGGAGAAGAGTTAAAAAAATAATCTGCATAATTTATAAGAGATCAGGGAATCTTTTTGTAGAGTTATCTTGAATATATTTAAGACAAAAGTAACTTATACAAATTGAAGCAGAATATCAATAGTCTAAAATCACCAGTCAACACATCTTAGTAGTATCTCAATTCAAGAGAACTAGGTCCACTATCCATTAGCTAGTAAAACAAATAAAATCAATTCATAAGATTATTCTGTTCTAATAGGGTTGACTGGTTGCTTGTTTCTTTTTGATTGTCAGGAAGTCGTCAATATACACTTGGTTTTCCCACCTTCTCTTGCCTCGTGGCCAGAGAGTTTCTATAGAAGGCATCAAAGTAACCTTCAAGATTGACAATGGCAATGAGTACAAGGTCAGTATAACTTAATGCTAATTGGGTATGATTTTATTTGTTCAAGACCAATTTAGATTCATTTTCTACTCACACTACTTTTATTTACATTTATGTTTTGCTAATATCCATTTTCCTTTACATTCATATTCTTCTATACATATTGTGTTTACAATAATATTTTCCTTAATTTAATCTAGGGGAGAGGACCCAATACCTGAGCAACTTTCAATGTCATGGTGTTAGGATTTATTGTGAAGCTAATCCAAATTTTTTCATTGCTGCTCGAGGCCATATTGTAGTTATTTCTCTAGGAAGCCCACATGGTCCCCATCAGGTATCTTCTTTTTGTAGTCTCTAAATTTGTTAGAAGAAATCAACAACCAGTTTGTCTAAATGTGGCTCCTTGTTTACACATTAATATCTCTTTTGGAAGCAATGGATCAAAGTGGATTCATGGGGTCTTAAAGAGAAGGCTCTCAAACATGGAAATCAAGAGTGGGACCAGGTAAAACCATTCATAATCATACTCATATTGTTTTATTGATTGTCTAAGAGCTAAGTATCCAGGATAACATTTTGTATTTTTCTATTGAATTTCCAGAGTAAGAATAATTTTGGGTTTGCAATCCTATTTTTTAGTACACTAGCTAAGTATCCAAGATGCACTGTAGGCACTTTTTCTCACCAAATTGCTCATTTTCCACAAATTTAGATTCTAGTGTGTAGTTTAATATTCACTAGTTTGATTTTTTATTTTTTTAGCAAAATTAGAATCCAGTTCGTAGGTTGTGCTTGTTGTCCATGACAGTCCCCTTGATCTCATGACTCATCATAGGTTTTATATTTTGCTCCAATTGTTGATCAACATCAAATGTGGCCATCATAATATCATCCATAGCCTCCATATTCTACAATTATTCATTGCTCATTTTTCATACATAGTAACCAAATAATGCAGGCCTAGAGCTTGGACTGTGGATGTATGCAAAAAATGATAAATCCCTGCCTCTATAAGCCTAATTAAACACAACAATTGAAATGTTGTTTGATATTTTAAACAGTCATATGAATATCCTTTTTCTACCTTGTAAACACTTACTCAATGCATATAATAATTTATTGAAATGCAAAGTTGAATGGCCTCTTAACTCTTGACACTAATGTCATTGCATTTGTCCAAATAGGGTTAATTATATTGTGATCTAAATTTTCATAATGAAGTCTTCCAATCTGTCCTTTAAATCTAAGCATTTATGACAATCCATATTATCTTTTACTACCCCTAGTAAATGCTCATGGTCTTGGCACATCAACTTTCTCTCTTTGATTGACTTGTCCTTATGTCCTGTCATTATCCCTCTAAATGCACTTTGGAGCCTTCTACTACTTTTATATATCACCCAGAGTCACCCCGATAAGTATTTCGATCCATTTGTATCTTCATCGACAAGAGATCATGTATCACTAGGCTATTCTACACATGCTATATGTCTTTCCGATATGCTTCCCTCGTGCTTCATTGATAAGACAAGATGAGTATCTCGTGAATGAAAGGTCATCGCTGAGACCAAAATCCAGTCCTCTCGATATATCTTCTCATGCAATTTTGATCTCTGTAATAGTCTTGATCTTTCACTAATATGCCTGCATTTCAACGAATATTTAAAAAAAAAAAATTGCAATGTTTCGTCGAATTTGTGATGAACCGCACAAAGCATCCGACGAATTTTCCATGTGTCCAATGAATTTTCGTCATAATGACTTGCCTATTTCATTGCGCGTTTGATGAACTTCTGTCAATATTTCAATCTAAAGTATGTCGCCAAGACTCCTACCGACGTATTCTTAACAGCATCGCATACCTGGTCGGGTAGACATTCAGAACTTACTCCGATGATATATGTCTTGCCGATATGCTTCCCTCATGCTTTGTCAATGAGACAAGATGTGTATCTCACCGATGAAACTTCATCACTAAGACCAAAATCCAGTCGTCTTGATATATTGTTTCGTTGAATTTGCGATGAACCGTAAAAAGTGTCCAACAAATTTTTGTCGTAATGACTTTCCTATTTCGTCGCACGTTCGACGAACTTCTATCGCTATTTCAATCTAAAGTATGTTGCCAAGACTCCTGCCGATGTATTCTTAACGGCGTCACATAGCTGGTCAGGTAGACATTCAGAACTTACTCCAATGATATATGTCTTGCCAATATGCTTCCCTCATGCTTCGTCGATGAGACAAGATGTGCATCTCGCCAATGCAACTTCATCGCTGAGACCAAAATCCAGTCCTCCCGATATATCTTCTCAGGCAATTTTGATCGCTATAACAGTCTTGATCTCTCAACGATATTGGAAATACGTCAATCTTTTGTCGTAATGGCAATGGACTTATGTTGTTAATTCGACAGTTTGGCAAAGGTATGCCTCTCATGCTCCGGGTATTTTTCGTCGTGTGATTGATGAAGTGGGCGTCGCGGTTCCGATGAGCTTGCATCGTGAGGTCAAAATTTTTGCAAAGGGATGCCTCCCATGGTCCGAGTACTGTTTTTCATGCGATCGATGAAGTGGGCATCGAAGTTTCGATGAGCTTACGTTGTGAGGTCGACATTTTATAGTCAGTTGGGATATAGACGAAAATTGAGCGACGACACTGATTTCTGTGATTTGTCAGTCGACCGACAATATATCGTTGAAGGTTCGGCGAACGATCATTGGAAATTGGGGTCAAATTCAGTAGTGTAGGAGTCCTCATGCCTCAGCAGCACTTCCCACGGACTTACAAGCTGATTCCCTGCTTGAGTCAGGCTGAGTGGGATATTGAGAGATACGGGTCAGACTATTTGATTGATATGCCCAAGATTAGGATTAAATGGGGACTTTTGATAGCTTTGGCGAAGAGGTGACATAGTGATCACAACACTTTTCACTTGGTGACTGGTGAGATGACTGTGATGCTAGAGGATGTATATTGGATTTTATGGATTCCTGTGGTAGGAGATATAGTTGTTTATGATCACGCTGAATAGGGAGGCACACATGATTTATGGAGGATCTTTCATGATGCTTAGATCAATGGGTATGAGCTACCTTGGTAGGATATGTATGAGAGTTATGGCCATTTACCTTCTATACTTGTTAGTTTCATTGGTGGTTTTCTATGTCTCGACCGTAGGTCAAACGGACTATCTATTGGTTAGGGTCGGACACTAGAGCAGATGATTCTACATGGGACTTGATATTCCTAGGGTTCATGCATGCTTGCACATTTATATCATTACCTTCATCAGGTATTCTATCTTAGAGCTACCAACCTATCCACATGGGTGACATTATTACAAACCTGGGCATGGGAGAACATGGCGGTGACATGACCAGTTGCAAACAGGTTTTGGCCAATGGGTAGGCTATATGTGTATGGATATAGAGGACCAGCTATCCAACATAAGTTGGGAAAACTAGAGTACTAGAGATGAGTGCTCGATGATCTTGATATTGTGACATGGTGATCATACGTAGACTATGATTAGTGGGACAGAGCACCATCTGGAGATGCCCTATGTATGTACAGCCAGATTTTTGATTGGCCAGACATGGTTTCTTCTAGGTAGGGTACATTGACATTATGGTAGAGTGCAAGGCATGCCCCAAGGAGTGGCTACATACGCTCAGAGACACCAAGATATATCTGAGTGGGGACCCCTCTTGTCATATGATGCCGCTTGTTAGGAGTATTATGGATTTTAGGAGGTCATATGGGACTACCATCTTGAGATTACAAATGTTTTTTTATCAGATGATTATGCTCAGTACTTGTTCACACATCCCTTTCCTAATATATCAAACCCTGATGAGCCAGTGCCAGCCTTGGATGATGATGAGGAAAGGGCACCCAAATAGAGGAGAGGTAGGGGTTATGGAGGTGAGGAGAAGAGAGATGAGGGCAAGGATGGAGGAGGAGATGATGGTGGGGGTGGAGGAGGTAGAGATAGTGGAGGGGAAGGAGGCAGAGATGGTGATGGTGGCAGAAGAGCAACATTTGATGTGAGCGATGCCATAATACCTCATCGGAGGAGATATTTGGTGGCTATAACATAACAACATGTATAGATTGGGGTACCCTCACAACAACAACAAATGTAGATAGCTTCCTTACAAGTACAGGTGTAGACATTGTCGGGATAGATGGCCAAGTGTAGGCATTGCTTACATAGGCACGGGGACATTACAGGAATAGGCACAAGCACAGGTTGTTAATTTGATGACCGAGAGGGATGCCATGAGACAACAATATGAGAAGTCAAAGGTTATGGTTGAGAGACTACAAAGAGTGGGTGAGGGCACATCCACAATAGACTATCTCTAGGAGATTCATCACACTACCCAGGAGGCAGAGTATTACAAAGGGAGATACCATTAGGTGGTGCCTGTAGAGTAGAGAGTCAACAATGCTCAGTTTCAATCAGGTCGGACTCAGTCTAGGACCACCAGAAGGGTTGTGACACAACCACTTCCCAAGGGTCCACCAAGCAGAGCTCCAGGGGTAGGTCCATCAGGTGCAAGAGGTTTAGTAGGAGGATTAGTGAGGCCCATGACATTCGAGGGGAGCACCATAGAGCCCCGAGGTCATTCTTCATGTATTTTTGATACATTGTATACATTGCTTCAGAGATTTGATGATATTATGACATACCGCCCCATTTTTGATGATGTACCTCTTCATATTTGTTGGACATCCTTGTACATGTGACATTATGTTTATGAGATTTATATGATATGTAGTTATGATGATTGATCTATATGATTGTTATGTATGTTTATGATGCATGCTTATATGATGGATGCATTTACTTTCTATGTTCTATATATTATGCGATGGTTTATATGCGTATGTTCTATATGTCTTTATGCTATGATGCTTATTTGATGTTCATGTGTTGCTTGTTTGATTATGTCATGATTATGTATGGATGCAATGATGATACGATCCTATGATGCTTTATGAATGATGTTGTATACTATGCGATGGATGATACTTTTATTATGATGTACGAGATGGATGTAATTATGCAAATGCTATGGGATGTACTGTATTTTTGTATTTTTGAATGCATATATGATCTAATGCATGAAAGAATGACCGATGGTATGGATGGATGGATGAATGAAAAATGTTTTATCATGTGCAATGTGCATATATGAACTAATACATGGGTGAATACATGAATGGATGATGATTTCATTTTGGGATTATTCTAATGTGAATATGGTGAATGCAAATGTATGAATTATGATCATGTTTTGTGTTTTTTTGGATTTTGTAAATGCGAATGTATGATAAATGTATAAATGGGTGGTTTATGATTTCGAATGTATGTTTGCATGATTATATGATTCATAATGCATATGGATGATGGTATGTTAATGAAATATGATGCCATTTATTTTTGTTGAAAATGAATGATGTTACTATACTATCAGAGATGAATTTAATTATGCAAATGGTATGCAATCCACTTATTTTTCTTGTTTTCTAATACAAATATTATAATTCAATGTATGGATGGATGGATGATATGAAAATGCACGGATGAATGATTTTATGATAATTTAATGGCCTATGAAAATACTTTATTTTTGGATTCTTCTAGTGCAAAGATATGATGAATGTATGAATGGATATATGATATGATAATGTTTTCCAATGCATGGTGTAAATTTAAAATGCTTATGCAACTACATGAGAATGATATGTTTTTGTTAATGTCAAGTATACTCCATCCATTTAATGATAGAGATAACATCATTTGAAAAAAAATTCCACCCTTGGAAAAATCCCAAAATACAGATGTGAAACTAATATGGATGCAACCTAATCTATCCCGCAAAACTAAAATTCCACGTTGTCATTCTGTTAGCCAATTTTTTGTGCTTTTTTATCATCATTGAGCCTTTATTATGTTGAAATTTAGTACAAAAATCGATGGTATAACTAGACCATGATGACCTGAGTATAACTTCCATACAACTTCCATTGAGATTTGATAGTACAAGATAACACAAGCAACTAGGTATAATTGGACCAAGATGACCTGAGCATAACTTGCGTAAATAGACAAGAGTTAATCATTTTCCTGTGCAAATTCAAAATGTCATCAATGATACTTTGTAGAGCATGTCCCGCAACAATTTGCACAATAGTAATGATTGACTCACAAACAATAGACAAAGAAAATATCATTCTCCTTCCTAGCCCCTCTAGTAGAGGACATCATTAGGGTATTCCAGAGAAATGTTAACAAAAATCAAGATACAACAATTGAACATACATGCTAAAGTGATCCAACCATGATTCAAAATATGACCATCCAATGAGATTGGATTTTTTTGTTTTTGATGTTGATTTGGATGGTTGATTATTTGACTGATTGATGTTCGATGTTCAATTTGAGGTTTAGGGTGATTGTTGTTTTCATTAGATTTTCCTTGCTATTTTCTGTTTGTTGGTTTAAGCTCAATGTTTATTTGCGCCCAATGAGAAACAAACCAATTTATTACAAATATGCATAGTGGTAACCAAACCAAAGGTGAGACATGACTGCAACAGTCGAATATCTTCATGAAGCTCATTTTATGATAGATGTGTATGCATAATGATGGAAAAACTGGATGGTCAACACACATTCCAATGGATGGAGAAGCCAACTCATCACAAATAGCACCTATTTGCTAGGTTTTCACTAGTTTTTATTACACTTTTTCAGATTTTATGATTTTTTTGTTGTTTCCAAGATGCCTATTTGCCAGGTTTTCACCAAGATAATGATTTTTTCTTTTTATTTTTTTTTTGTATTTTTGTATTTTTCTGATTTTTTTGTATTTTTGATTTTTTCAAAAAAAAAAATTGTATTTCTTGAGGACTTTTTCAGATTTTTTTGGATTTCTTCAAGACTTTTTCTATTTTTCTTTGGATTTCTTCAAGACTTTCTGATTTTTTTTGGATTTCTTCAGGACTTTTTAATGGCGTGCAATGAATGGATTATGTGTAGAAATTTTTGAGATGAAGGCTATTCATAGGTTCCTTAAATAGATCACCTTCAAACATTGATAGCTAATATGCTCTTGATCCATAGACTGATACGATGACAAAGGGTCCTGGCCAATTCAGTTCAAACTTTCCCTTCTCTCAATCTTGTTGATTGCGTCTATTTTCCTTCAGTACCAAGTCACCCACCTAAAATGTTATTGGTTTGACCTTGCGATTATAACTTCTTGACATTCTCTGTTGATATGCTTTGAGGTGATCAATTGCAAGTTGACGACGTTCATCCAATAGTTCTAACTCTTGTAACCTAGATACCTGGTAGTCTTCATCTAAGATGATGCCTTTCAATGACATAGGGAGTGATGGTATCTAAAACTAAATAGGTAAAATAGATTTTGATCCATAGATGAGAGCATATGGTGTGGCTCCTATCAAGGTGTGGATTTTGGTGCAATATGCCCACAAAGTAGGGTTTAGTTGAACGTGTTAGTCACGTCCAACATCGTTGAAAATTTTCTTTAGGATCTTTAGGATGGTTTTATTTGAGGCCTCTACTTGGCCATTCCCTTGAGGATAGTATGGTGTAGAAAACCGATGTTGGATATGAAACCTCTCACAAAGTTCTTGAACGTCCCAATTCTTGAAAGGTCTACCATTGTCAGTGACAATGCATTGCAGAATACCATACCTATAGATGATGTAATTTAGAATGAAGGATGCAATCTGCTTACCAGTGATGGTATTTAAAGGAACATCTTCAACCCACTTCCTGAAGTACTCGGTGGCCATGATTATAAATTTGTGCCCATTGGAAGAAGATGGATGAATTTTCCCCAAAAGGTCAAGTCCTCACTGACAAAAGGGTAAGGTTGATTCAAATGGTTGGAGTTCTTATGTGGGTGCATGTATGAGATTACCATGGATTTGAAATTTCTTGCATCTCTTAAAAAACTAGAAATACTCCTCCATATTTGGCTAGTAATACCCCAAACGTAGGAGTTTCTTTGCTAGGGTAATACCACTCAAATGTGTTCCACAGATACCCTTGTGAACTTCTTGTAAGTTCATTTAAGACTCATTACATTCCAGACATTGAAGGAGAGTTCTATCAAGACCTCATCGGTAAAGTACATCTATGATAAGGGTGCATCGAGCGGCTTGATGGATGAAGTTTCATTTTTAGTTTCGTGATAGGTCGGGTGGGAGGGTGTTATTTCTTAGGTAGGTGTAGATCTTCTCGTAGATTTAGGTATCAACATCAGTTAGGTGGCATATGAATTGAGACTCGAGATCATCATAAGCAAGGGTAAATACTTGTTCCATAACAACTTAGTTTATTTGGAATTTGTAACAGAGAAGCAATGGTGGCCATAGCATCAACAACTTTGTTATTTATTCTTGGGACTTGATCAAATTTGATAGAAACCAAATATTTCTTAAATTCATCAATCATTCTTTCATAGGGCATCATTTTTTCATCCTTTATTTGATATTCATCATTGACTTGGTTTATGACTAGTTGAGAGTCCCCATAGACTTGCAGCTCTATGATTTTCTACTCTACAACTATCTTAATGCCAATGATGAGTGCTTCATACTCTTCCATGTTTTTGGTGTAGGGGAACATTAGTTTGTATGACTTTGGAATGGTATGTCATTGAGGGGTGACAAATAAAATTCCCGCTCTTGATCCATGTTGAGTGTATGATCCATCGAAGTAAACTATCCATTATTTGGTTGTTATGGTAAATACATCAACATCTAGAAACTCAATGTGTAAAGGATGGTCATCATGCAATGGTTCTTCAACCAGTTGTTCAGCAATGGATTGTCCTTTGATGGCTTTCCTATCGACATACTAGATTTCAAGCTCGCTCAGTATCATTACCCACTTTGCCAGTCTTCCTGTTAGATTTTCCTTGTTGAGCAAATATTTCAATGGATCAATTTTGGCTATTAACTTGATGGTATGAGTTAGCATGTAATGTTACAATTGTTGAGTAGTGAACACTGCTGCTAGAAAATCCTTTTCAATGGATGTGTAATTAATTTCATAGCCATTTAATGTTTCGCTAATATAATAGATCACCCTTTCTTTTCCTATTGAATCCTCTTGCGCTAGCAAAGCTCCCAATGATGTGTTAGTTGTTTCTATGCATAGTAAGAGTTGTTTTCATTCTATTGGAGGTACTAAGATAGGTGGACTCATTAGATATTTCTTCAATTTTTTGAAAGAAGATTCACATTTCTCATCCAATCTAAAGGAAACATTTTTGTGTAGCAAGAGTGAAAGGATGGGTCTTGTCCGCCAGTTGTGAGATGAATCTTCAGATAGATTGAAATCTTCCTTAGAGTGATCTTAGCTGACTTATTTTCTTGGGAGGAGAGATCTCCATGATGGCCTTAAATTTCACAAGATCCACCTCAATGCCCTTTTCTGAAACTATATACCCTAGGAGTTTCGTAGATGTCACCCCGAATACACATTTTTTGGATTAAGTCATACATTGATTTTTTCTAGTTTGGTGAAGATTTTGTCTAGGAACTCTAGGTGTCTTTCTCTAGTGTATGATTTTTCCAAAAAATCATCTACATAGTCTTCCATGAATGTGTGCATCATGTCATGGAATATTATTGTCATGGCTCACTAATAAGTAGCTCTAACATTCTTCAATCCAAAGGGTATGGCATTCCAACAGAATGTACTCCATGGGCATGTGAAGGTTGTTTTATCTTGGGCCTCAGGTGCAATTTTTATTTGGTTATATCCTGAGAAGCCATCCATAAGTGACAACATAGCATGTCTAATTGTTAAGTCCATGATGATGTCTATTTTGGGTAGAGGAAAATCATCCTTTGGGCAAGATTTATTGAGATCTCTGAAATCTATGCAAATTTGGATACTATTATCAGGTATTGAAACTGGTACAATATTGGAGATCCACTCAGCATAATCAATAGGTCTGATGAACCCTACATCCAATAGCTTCTTCAATTTTGCTTTCACTAAGAGGGAAATATGCGGATGTATTTTCCTTAATTTCTGCTTCATTGGTTTTATTCTTGGTGGTAAAGATAAATGATGCATGATTAAATCTAGATCAATCCTTGACATGTCTGCATAGGACCAAGCAAAGTTAACTTTCTTCTCTTCAAATAATTTGGTGAAGCTTGGTTTTTCTTGTTCTGTCAAGGATGTTGCTAGATGTAGATTTTTCACTGCTTCGGTTGTGCTGATGTTGATGGATTGTGTGGGCTCAATCAACACTTTTGATCTCTCTTAAAATTGTTTAGGGAGAGTGTCAAATCTCTCATCCTTCAACGCCTTAGAGAGGTTTTTACTGTTGGATGTGCTCTTTATTTTTACTTTTTCCTGATCTAATATTGCCATAGAATGGTTTTGACCATTAGATTGATTTCTTGTATTATTAATTTTGCAGATGAGAGATTTGACACTTCCTTGATTGGAAGCTTCATTTTGAGATTCAATGGTGGAACAAGTTTTAGGGTTGTCAGCACAAAGGAAGTTGACAATGAAATCATTATTTGAAAAGACAGGGATGTTGGGAGGCTCAGTTTGGTCCCATTCGATAAGATGTACTAGAGGTAGGGAATCGTTAGATTGGTTTAAGTCAGAGGCAGTAAGGGTCCTAATGGTGACATTGTCAAGTAGTACTATAAAAAGGTCAAGATCTATGATGTAACTCTCCTCCAAATGATGTGTCTCACTAGGAGTCTGATTGTCTTCGCTTGAGCCATCAATAGGTTGTGATCCAA
>CM021102.1:422363177-422432127 GCA_007115665.2 Sequoiadendron giganteum | reverse complement strand
TTCCCAAATGAACTGTATGATATAATTATTATTTTGAGTGTTTTTATGTGCAGATATAAGTTCTCTTGATTTTTCCAATATATTTTGTATGCTCTATTAGCCATGATTTCATGATTAATTTTCCACTTTTGACACTACTTCTTACTAACTTTGCCATCCAAATTTGGCTCTTAGACTAAATAGTTCATAAAGGTGCATTTTAATTTTCTTACTATCACCTTTGGCTGAATTTTTAAATTGGTTCAACCATGCAAAAAGTGTGGTTACTTTTAATTATTTCCACTTAAATGTTGGTTACAATTTTCTAATTTTATTTCCATTTAGCTAGTCACAATTTCATACTAGTATTAAACCTTGAAAATGGCAGTTTACTTCTACTTAAAAATTGTGGTAATTTCATTAATCTCTTGCTACCTTTGGTGTTGAATTGGACTAGTTGTGTCATCTAGGATTTGTTCCTCAGTTTTTTTTTACTTTTTTCAAAAAAATGTTATGATGGTTATACTTGTATTACATTGAATGGACATAAATTTGAGGATTTTGGGTGTTTTCATTCAATTTTTTATGTTTTCCCCTTAGCTCCTACTTTATGTGTGCTTTTTATGGAAGCCTTTGGATATCTTTTGGCTAATAGTATTTCATGGAACCTTATTAAAGGTGCTACTTTTCCTAACTCTATAGCCCAACTATTCAATGGTCATTTTTCTAATGACTCCTTTCTCACTCTCTTGGAGGACAAACGTGACATTATTTAGGATATTCAATGCCTAGATATTTTCTGGAAAGCTTTAAGGTCAAATATATAGTGGCATAAAACTCAATGTTATAGGAAATCATTCTTAGCCAAGCCCAATTTGTTCAATTCCTATGGATAGAAGGGGGTTGATCATAAAGAAGTGTTGAGATTCCTAAGCATCTCTTTTTAGGTTTCTCCTTCCTCTTTAAGGAAACATATCATTTCTAGAGCTAAGAAAAATTATCATATTAAATTATGAAGCCCCTTTCTTTGGCAAGGAGATTCCATGTGTGTTCAAAAATTCTTGTTGCACACATTTCCATTACTCATGTTGTTAAGAACCTTGCAAATCCTCATATTTGAAGATTGAAAAAAATCCAAAGGTATATTTTATGGCCTCCCTTTAACCAAGGAAAATGGTTTCACAAAGTATCCTAAGAGTTTTATTATTTCCCTCATGACTATAATAGGCTTGGCTTGCTTTATATTCACTACTCTAAATGGTGCCATAATTTTAAATTTAATTAACATACTCTAAAACCTAACGAAACCAGGTTATAGCTCGTCAAATTGGAGAAGTGAAAAGTCAATACCAGCGCTGAGGAAGAGTTTGGAGGAGTGAAAACAAGGTCAATGCCAATGCCAAGGAAGAGTTTGGAGTTAAAATAAGGTCAATACCATCGCTGAGGAAGAGTTTGGAGGAGTGAAAACAAGGTCAATACCAATGCCGAGGAAGAGTATGGAGGAGTGAAAACAAGGTCAATACCAGTGCCGAGGATGAGGTTGAGGGCACTCAGGGAAAATCGACTACCAAGGGACAATGAGTACTGTAAGTTTGGCACCCCCATTCTCTTTAACCTGCAATTTTCATGCCTAGTTTCCAAAGATCTTCTCGTACATTGGCACCCCCATTCTCGTAAAATGGTATAAGATAAAAAGAAAAAAAAATAGCTTAGTCTTTCACATTTTTATAGTGATTACTAGAGGCACATAGACCAATTCTTCATAATAGAAGAATTTGATCATACTTTTCCAATGATGGAATTATGAGAAAACCTTAGGTTAAATGAATAATTCCTAGCTAAGTTCTTTAAATCATGTCCAACCGTATAAGAGAAGACCGCTGCTATGTGTACTTGGATACCATGGAGAAAGGCTCTTTGGGCTCTTTCATCAATCAAGGTATTGTTAAATTTTAACACCTAAAAGTGAGAATGAAGAATCTTTCCTAGGATGGTGGCCAATTATGCTTCTCAACACCTAGATTACAAAATCCTTGTCAATATCATTGCCATCACAATTAAACCTATTGCTTGAGTTATAGTCATAGAGGTAAACAAATTGGCTTTCTTGATAGTAGATACATTCTAGACAATTCAATCCTTGCATCGGAGATTGTTGAATGGGCCCAACAAACTACTCATGATGCCCTTACTATTAAGTTAAAATTTTGACAAGGCATATGATTGCATCAAATGTCCTTTCATTTATAAAAGGCTCAAATGGATTTATTTTTAACCCTAAATTATTATCACACATTCAAAATTACAAAATACCAGTTAATGAAGAACCTTCATTTGAAGGTGATGTCGTCATGACCTTTGAATGAAGAACCTTCATTCAAAAATGATGCCATGTCAAGACTTTCAAATGAAGGTATTTTTTATTTTAAATATTTCATGTCCAAAATGCTTTATAAAAGGAACCTTGGCATGAAGGACCTTCAAATGAAGACCTTAATTCAAAGGTCCTTCATTAGAAGATCCTTCATATGAAGGTTCCTTTAATGCCATCCCATTATAGCTCTTAGAGTTGTTAGAGATATTTTTGTTTCAAAGTAGAGATTGGACCATCAAATAGTGTCACCATGACTCTACCAAGATATCCATCAAATTGATAAACCCTGACTTAACAACCACAAATTCACAAGAAAATTGCCCCTGTCAGCCCTAGGGCATCAATTCAATGCCAAGTTTCTTGCTTTAACAGACCCCTAAATGCAATGAACCTCTATCATACCATGATGCACACCAATCCACTGAGTTACAGTTCCAAGACAGTGGGTGGATTGGTGGATGTCATTTCTATTTAGCCCTCAAACCCTTACATAGGCAAAATAGGGCAATCCTTGTATTTGATTGTTTTCTCCCACAAAACAGTGATTGAGCACTTCAAAACAAATGAAAATGAAAGGGAACACATATATTTATCTACACCAATGATCTCAAATAGCATTTCAAGCTTGTACGGATCTTTGGTTTTTTTTACTGTAACCAAGTTTATCTTCTAATCTACCTATGGAATTTGCCAATTCCAATTAGGGTCAGCTCGAAGGACCTGGACCAACTAACGAGGGTTTTAATAAACCTCCTACTCTTTGGGCTCTGCAAAATTTGGGAGGGTGATCCCCTTAATGCGTTTATAACCTCTGCACCAAACTTATAAACAACATCAATAATAACATATCATCTCATTTAATAGCTCAACATAACAGGATAATACTGAAAATGAATTGGTTGTTCATCAATAATATCAACTATTTGGAGCATGAGATACTACAACAACATTACACAACTTAAGATAGTCATTGATTTTCAATTTTGTAGCAAGCTCTAAGAAAAGACAAACGAATACAGAACCTCACAAACAAGTACAATTTAGACCAGTTGCCATATACCATTGGAGGAGTCAAATTCATAAGCACTTAAGGGTTCATGACAGATTCAGACACATAACATATAAAATCTCAGATAATATTGCCTTACAATATCATCAATTTGTATTCTAACCCAATACTAATTATCAGATCCTTACATAAACATATCCACCTATAACCTCAGTCAAGCATTTTAATTAATTCCTTGAATTAAAGCCAAAATGAGAATCATACACACCCCAACAGTGAGATGAACAAAATAATCCTTGATCATTTTATTCAAGATAATGATATGTTCATACAATGGAGAGACATGAGCTCAAAATGAGTAATTTCCATTCAAATGCTAGTACTGTCTTGAAACATTAAACATTCATGAGTTTAAAACCTACTACAGAAATGACAAAAAACCTAAAACAACATTTTCACTATGACATCAAATTCTTTAAAATTCGCTCTGCAACCTCACTTAGACTCGACCTAAAATTTTCTAACTTGCTAACTCGTATTTCTAGCCTTGAAATCCTTCTTATAGAGAATGAAGGAGAAAACAAGCATCGGGCCAGAAATAAACATGTCACCAGTCATTTGGACCGCCCTATGACATTTCAAAAATTTGTTACACAACCGAGTCCTTGGAGAATCTTCCTATTTGTCCCATCTACTTGGAAAATAGTTGCTGCATTGACCAAACCTCAAATACCTATGCCAAAACTACCATCAAGACATAACCAAAAAATTTTATAACCAAAACCGTAAGCTGTGAAATGTCAGTAGTAGACTCTATCCTATTCTTCTTCAGTTAAATATTTGTCTACCCATCTATGATATTCCTCATTTGTTGGCCAATCAAAATTTGCCACTTCATTCACCTTAGCACTATAAGGTGTGTACTTGACTACTACCTGATTCGCCTCTCTTTCAAAAGACTCCAAAAATGTGTTGGTGTTAATGATTTTATCAATACAACTCGTCAACATATCATAATTTGAGTCATCATAAATCAATTTGATTTATGCATTGATGACTTCATCCACCCTATCCTACCAGTGCTGCAGTGATCTAATATTTCCATGGGAATCTACTAAATCTGGTAAAGATGTGTCACTCCAGTCATCAAAATTATTTACCAGTTCCTTAATCTTCCTACTCAAATCATCAGGTAAGGCTTGAAAACCTTGCAGTGATTTTACAAAAACTTGAGTAGGCCTTAATGATTGGGGCATGTTGTCTGCATCGAATCTAGAGGCCTTATAAATAACATCTAGGTCATTGGCCCTAGGGATCCACTTCTTAACTAAAGGCAAAACTAATTCTTGATCCCTAGTAATGTTTCTTATTGAATCTAAGAATAAACAATAATAAGAATAAACTGATGGTAATCTACCTTCAACTCCCTCATTCAAATGCCTCAAAACTGTGTCTACAAATTCATTTTTCTTGGCAACTGCTCCCTTCTCACTTGCTTTTAGAGTTGCTTGTAGCTCTGTAATCTTATTAAGCATTTTCTTTTTGGTGGGATCTACAGAGTACTCAACCTCCTCTTCAAATGGCTCTAATGAAGGACTAGGAGCAGGAGTCTGGATGGGGGACCTAGGATTAGAAACAATTGGAGAAGTTGGAGGTACTCATCTTGATGTAGAAGGTAAGGCCAGAGTACCAGGAGCACTAGAAGACTCCCCCACATGTTTTTACTTCAACCTGTCTACCTCAGTTTGCAGCTCAACATTCCTTTGCTACATTCTACTATACTCTCCAATAATGGTGTTATACTTCTCCATCAAACTTTTCTTCTCAACTTCTTCTCTTTCAGCTATCTTTTGAGACAATTTGGCCACATTTACAGTCAGGTTTGTAGCTTATGTAGTTGAAGTTTCAGAACTTCTTTTGATTATTAACCCTCCCCTTAGGTTTGGGCTAATATCAGTAACATTTGGCTTTCTACCCTAAGGTGCCAATGCCCAAATAGTTAGGGTCTCATATTCCTCACTAAATGTAGAATCTTGGAGTGTTGCCTTGACCTCATCCTCGGTGTTCTGCATTGGATGTTTGGACTATAGAATAGCATTGAATGCTACCGCATCAGCTATGTCCCACTCAGGTAAAATCATAACACCGACCTGGGTCACCAACTTCCTTCCCTCCTCAGGAGTGATGCTTTTGAACTCATTCATGAGTTTAGCCTTCACCTCATCATCATTCTCCTGATTAGACCTATCAAGCCTTGATTCTCTTCTCTCCTTGCACCTGGCTTGGTACTCTTCTAACTTCATCCTCCACACCAGTTGCAAGAAAACTGGAGTCTTCACAAATGCATCATCATCCAAGAATTCCTTGCATGCTTCCATTCTAGCATCTTGTACACATTGGCCTTTCATGTCCATATCAGATAGTACTAATTGAGTTGATCTAGGAGGGGATGGAATACCAACTTGCATGTCTTGATCAATAACAATTATTTCATCCATCAAAGATTCTTGTGTTTCCTCAACTCTTTGCCTCTTAGGGCTTGGCTCTGATGTTGGTAATGCAGGATCCACTTTTGGTGGAGAATCTAAATCAATTATCTTTATTCCTCCAGGTGCTCTAATCTTCGGCCTTGCGTGAGCTGAGGTCTTCATAATTTTTTTTCCCTTGTTATCCTCTTCCTCCTCATTGCTACTATCCTTCCTCTTTCTCTTGTAAAGAGGCCATCTCACTATAGGTTCATAAGTTGGCCTTGTTTCTATAGGCCTCACCTCTGATCTCTGTATGCCAAAATCTAATTCCAAATTGACCCTCTTGGTCATCAAAGTGCCCATGATCTCTCTGAATTTATCCATCAAGAAATCAATTTTCTTGTGGAATGGAGTGAATTCCATTAATGGATCATACTTGGGATCCATTTTGTGCACTGCAGCCAGTAATTTTTCATATGCAATCCACTTCTCCTTATTCAATTCTTGTTTGTTCAAATCAAATTCATTTCTAATTAAGTCCTCAGGAAAATTGAACTCATGGGTAAACTTGCCACCCTTAATCCGTTGCCTAAACAAGGCAAAGAAACCCTTTGGATCATGCTGCTACTTAGAACCACTCCTCAAATGAAAGTCATCAAAATATCTCCTGAAATGGACCCATCCTCCCTTAGAGAAAACAAAACCTGATACAATAGTATAATCAGGGAAGAGAGTCCATTTTCCCTTCCCTATCAGAATATCCTCATGGATACAACCTATTTTCCACATGACTTCAACAAATCCCATTCTGGATGGCACATTGAAAGGGAGGATATGTGGGGCTCCCTCAAAGCCATACACTCTTAAAACAGTGTTGATTGGGTACAAAATGATGTCACCCCAGTTGTGACAAACCTTTAAATCAGGCTTCCTCCCCTTAGGTTTGAGAAAATCATGAAGATCCTCAGGAATCCTGGGCACATTAACAATTAATCGAGCCCTGAGTCTGGAAGCAAATCAATTGTCAAATTGCACATAATTGGCGCTTCCTTTGTTGTATGATAGGTCTGCAGTCTAGACCTGCACTGGTAACCTTTCTCCATTTATGTCCTGCCTTAACTCCATCTTCTCTGAGAAAAAGTCAGCATTCTTATACAAAAACATGTACATTAGCAATGAGTACCAGAAGAAAGGATTGCTAGTATCTCCTAATTGCAATTTCAACAATCCATCATGTATCTTTTTTGCTAGAAAAGATGCAAAGTCATATATCATGGAGAAATTGGGGTGTTGTATTTGGGCCTCCATGAACATGTATGCAATTGGCATAACAGTATTTGGGCTAAAACCCAAAATCTGGCATAGTGAATAGAAAGTGGCCAAAAAGTGATTGGAAAAGCAGCTTAGCCTGAAAGGCTCCTGGTCACTTGGGCTAATGTAAACTGTTGAATTTCCTGCCCTCGCCAGATGTGGAGGAAGCAGCTTCAATCTGAACAACGGCTTTGATCTTGCATATTCTTGCTTCATCCCCTCAAGATCAATTTGAACCAAAAATGGACTAGGTTCACTCAAGTCGAATACTTATTGAATATGCTCTTTGCTTACACTCAACAAAACCTCTCCATCATTATCCCTAATCACTCTCGTGACAGGGTCATATCATGTTGCCACTGCCCTAAGCAGGTCCACGTTAGGGAACACGTTTGGCACTACTAATTTCCCCATATCATATCTCTAGGCATTAGAGAAAGGGTGAGGTAAATTTCATTGCACATACCAGAGCTTGAACATTTCCAAACCTACCATAGGAACCCTAGCATCTACAATGTTATAATTTTTGCATACTAGCCCCTCACCTAGGGTTCTTCCATTCATCAAAACTAAACCCCTCCTCTTATCATTTGTTGATAGCAGTAATTGGTCCAAGAAATCATCATACAAATTTCTCTTTAAATAATCCACGTGGCCGGAATGCTGCTTTGGTGGCACCATCTCAAATAAACTAGGGCTTCCTCTAAAAATCAAACTTTGAACAGACTAGGGCTACTCAAAAAACAAAATCACAATAAAACCTTGCAATTTCCCATAATTTTGATAAAACCAGTAACCCTACGACAATAATCAACAAGCCCTCTAACTAGCACACCATAATTCTTCACAAAACCACAATCAAATTAACTAAAGAAACACAGAAAACAACTCATGGGATTACATTCTACAGAAGACCAAATTTTCACTGTGATTGCTCAAAACTTCGTCTCTAGCTCTGAAACTACTTCGTGAAGGTGCTTGAATGCTTTATCGTGAAAAAAGATGAAGCAAAAAAGCTTTATGTCATTTGAATTGAGCTAGTAAACATCTCTTCCACCATTAAAGCTCACTTACATGTCACTCCAACAGCTTCAATCACATTTGATGCGAATTTAAATTATAACCATAGATCTTTTACTTTCATCAAAGCATCGAATGGCTACCTTCAAAAAAGACTGATGCAATCTCTATCTCAGCATCAAGAGCCCACCATAGTATGCAGCACCAAAGGATACACATGGTGCATGCCCGTGATATCGTAATCCATAAACATCTTGCATCTTTCGATCACGTGATGGCGGGCAACCATTGATCTCCACCATCGGCAATCATGTTCATTCATATCAGTCACCAGCGTTGAACTTAACCGTCGAGCAACTTTTTCACCAAGATTATAACATATCCCTCGATTTTGAGCATGTGCATTCTCTAGCCGCTTTAGTAACCTGCCACATAATATATTTAAACCTCGACACAAATACTAAAGCATTTTGGTTATTCCTTCAGCATCGCCAGCTGAGACACGTGGCATCCGCCTGTGATATCGGGATCGGTTGTAACTCTGTGGTGGGGGCATCACGGGATTGCGGGGAACAACTGAGATCAACTGATGGTTGATCGATGGTTAATTAAAATCACTCCCTACAAAATAAAACATTTATTAATAAGAACAAGGGGACACCATCTAGGCCGACAACAAACGATGGCTTAATGTTGTTTTTAAAACATAGGGCACAGGCCAACCTAAACTTAGGAAGTAATAAAGTTAGGAAAAATATTTAACTCAATTTATAAAAAGGGGCCTGGCCTAGATGAAACAATGAGACATAAGTCATTTTAATACCCACTCCAAAAAGGTAATGACTGAATATATCTCACCCAAGGTTTTACATGGAACATTAGGATTTTTATGAAAGCCAAGGTAAAACCCAACCTTAGGTTCCTCCCAAACAATGTAACAAGCCAAGACAAGGGAGAAACATAAATAGAATTCAAAGAACAAGATTTGTAACTCCATCAAATCCACCATGATGCACACCAATCCACCAAGTTACAGTTCCAAGATAGTGGGTGGATTGGTGGATGTCATTTCTATTTAGCCCTCAAACCCTTACATAGGCAAAACAGGGCAGTCCCTGTATTTGATTGTTTTCTCACACAAAACAGTGATTGAGCACTTCAAAACAAATGAAAATGAAAAGTAACACATATATTTATCTACACCAATGATCTCAGAGCATTTCAAGCTTGTACAGATCCATACAACACAAAAGAGCTTTAGAAAATAGTAAAAACATAGAAAATTGCTTCAAGAACGTGGTATTTGATATGAAATTTTGGTATCAACTCCTCCAACAATTGCAATGGGATGGGAATACAATATCATAGAAGTGGGATAATAAATGCATCGTTTGAAGGATTAAACCAATATGCAAAGATGAAAGAAAGTACTAACCCCTTAAATTGAAAAAGTTTCTTTTAACTATAAGTTTGTTGGGTAGCCAATTCTTTTAAGTTATCAAATCCTACCATCATACATAATCAAAATGTTGTTGTTTCAAATGACTATGAGCACTAACTTTCACTATTTGAAGATGTTGAAACCTTGTCATAGAGAATTAGAACATTGATGTGACCACTCATCCTACCTTAAAACATACCAAAAGTCTCCTAGCAATTAGACATAGGAAGATTTAAGATGACTTAAACAATTTTTATTGCCAAAGCATAAACTTATGATGACTTTACCGGGCCTTGTACACAATCCCTCCCCATTAATCACTTAGACATATGGAAATTAAATGTAAATTTACTGCTATTTTTAGTCATGTAGGTGTCCAATATACCACATGGTGGTGTTTCCCTTCAAGTTTATTTACTTGAATGAAGAGCAAAAGTCCTTTGATTACAATTAGAGAATACATTTGAGGCCTTGGTTGTGTAACTAGTGGACCATAGTTATAAAGTTTGGGAGTTAAAACGTTAAGTAGATTTGATTTGTGATGGACACATTTGGACAGTAGTAACAATAAATTGCAATGTATCAAGACTTGATTACCTTATAACCTGTCAAATTCTAGCGATGAAATGATAGATTAATCATAATGTCACCTTGGGATCACATCACCATGAAAGAACCTCATCCAACATCCTTATGAGTGTAGGCACCACCAAATAGTTATTTTTCAGATTTGTCTTCCTCGAGTGAGGGAAATTCAGGAAGAGAAGAGGAAAGCGAGACATGTAGTAGGTCTAAAAGAGGGAGATCAACTAGAGGTCAAAAGATTAGAAGAAAATTCCGTAAACGCATGGAATTTTTTTCTTGCTGAAGGGGGGTCATGTTCTTATGATGATGAGAGCATAGGCAACATCGAGGTGCCCTTGAGTTACAAAAATCTACGGAAACAATGGGCACCCAAGGAACTTCCTCCAATAAACACTGATCTTTGTGTCAACGAGAGGATATATCGCATGGCACCATCGTCATTGCATGGTTTGGGCCTATTTTGTATGGACGGCATAAAGGTCTTATGACAAAGTTACTAAATTGATGGAGTATGTTGGACCCTATTACAGTTACAAAGATTGGATGCAGTTGGTTCAATATACACGAAGTATGTGTAGGTATGTACTATCAACAAATTATATACAACTAAAAGATAAGGATCAAAATAAAGGAGTGGCTAGGTACATTGATGGAAGGCCAAAAGCATCAGGAAATATTGCAGGGTTTATAAATAGTACACGACCTGGGTCAACAAATAAGCAACCCAATTGCACATTCGAGGCACGAGAGGGAAACCGTGTATTCGCATGTGTGATAAAATCAATAACTATAGGGGAAAAGTTGCTAATTGATTACAATTTGAATCACTTACATACAAACACAATTACTATGGGGGTGGTATGTACTATATACCATTTTACCCAACCTCCAATTAATGACTCCAATATACCATTTTATTATTATATTTTTTTCATAAGTCTATTGATTTCATTTTGGTAATGTTTTTTATATTTAATTTTTGTCACAATGGAACATTGATCATACGAGGAATGCTTCGGCCCAGAGCACATATTGTGATCCATCTTCAGGCACTTCTACCCGATAGGTTTACCTCACTATAATTGTACAAATTAGATATAAGCAAAATGTTTTATTATTATGTTTTTTTCATGAGTTTATTGAGTTAATTTTGATAATGTTTTTAATATTCTTGTTGCAGTCGGCTGATCGGGGAAAGGCACCGGCAGTACAGGAGAGCATCCATATGGAGGTGCATCACTATTATGTGATGATGACATCACATTTTCCGTAAACCCTATGGATATGATGAGGAAGGCCCAAAAAAATGCAATGAAGAAATCCTTCAGTTGGTATTCATAGTGCCTCAAATAGATGAGATAAGAGAAAGGGTTAAAATATTATCTAAGAGAGCACAAAACTTGCAAGTAAGTTGTCATGAGATCTTTAATTATAACATAAGTTCATTCATGGTTTTATATTTTGTACTCTTTTATGTCATGAACTAAAATATGTGTTGTTTTTATAGGATTATTTGCATCCTCATGATCATGCTGCTGGTCATGATCAAGGTATTGCAAGTGTCAATCCTGATCTTCCTACACATACAACACATCATCCGACCCCATCATCTGTGCCTATATTGTCGTCTGAAATGTCGACAACACATACCATGCAGGCATTCGGTAGTCCACCCTCTGGCAACGAACACATGCCACTACATGTGTCAGTACCTATGGATGCAGAGGCCACTACTACTGGTGATGTTTTAGCAGCATTTCCTGGATCTTCCCGTATTACTAGTATGGGAACATTGCTGGTCACATTTGTGGTGACCGAGGATTTCCTTCCCATAAAGATAGAGAAGGTCCTAGGTACTTTAAAATGTTTTAATTATTATTATATATAATCCAATTGAAATTTACTTATTGATCACTCTTTATAAACTAATGATCCCATGATCATTTTGTAGGAAATGATGTTTTTTATAAACATCTAAGTGATATTACATTGGAGCTCTTCGGGCCCACCATATGTACACGGTGGAATGCCCAAAATGAAGATTTAAAAGATGAGCTCATTAACCATTTAGTTGTGTTGTTCGGTGATAAAACATTCAACCGAAGGAAGGTCCTTAAGAAAGCTGGTACCTATCTAAAGTATGTGAGGGACGAATATAGGTCACATTTAGAGAAGAACATAAAGTACGAGCGTCCCCCCATGATTCTAGAAAGGGAGTGGAAGGACTTGGTGTCAGATGGAAAGGAGAAGGCTGAAAAGAAGAAAGGAAAGATACCACCGGGCCAAGGAAGGTATGTGATACTATCAACAATTTAATTATATACTGATTACTCTTTCTTTTTACATAATCTAACGTATTTCAAATTTTTCATAGGCTGCCCGACACATCGAAGGCAACAAAAGTAAGACTAGAAAAACACGGGCAGCACAAACTTGGCTCTGGTGGTTATATGAAAATAGCCACACGATTTGTAAGTATCAATAAATGAAATATTGCATCCAAATAATAAATTGCAAACAATTTTGGTTTTATCACACCATAGAAGCAAAATTCATGATCACATGCAAAAATGCAAGGCTTTGATTTCAACAGAGTGCCCATAGAAGAGGACCTGAAGATTGCCTTCGACCAAGGCTATGGAGCCCTGTCTAAACAGCTAAGAGTCTCGACTGGTCAAACACAATCTTCCACTACATCCAACACATAGGTAAATAAACTCAATAAAGTTTATTTCAAATTGAATACTTGTGCAATCTATTCAATATTAATTTCCACCATAATAATGTGCCTATTTGTTTTACACAGATAAGCAATGATAATCCTGCACATGACATTGGAATGTAGCCTAGTGAGGGTGGAGCACAACCTGCCAATGAAGTCCATGGTGTGCATCCCGGTACTGGATGTATTCATGTGCTATACAAAACGCAGTATGGATTAATACAATTAAACATCTTTAATTGCATTTGGTGTATTAATCAATGTAACCTTTCGTGTTTCAACTTTAGAGCATGTGGAGAGTGATCAACATGTTGAGCCTGATCAGGCTAGACAAGATCAGGAACATGATGTGGCTCCATCAGGTAAAGAGGACCACTCTAATATTCTTTTAAACATATTTAATTGCAATTGGTGTATTAATTAATGTAATCTTTCATGTTTCAACTCCAGATCAGGATTTAGAGGGTGTTCAACATGTTGAGCATGAGGCTATAAGACAATATCAAGAACATGATGTGGCCCAATCAGGTAAAGAGCACCACTCTAATGTTCTTTTAATTAATGAAATACATGTAATAATAATAATAAAACATATCAATTTAACATTTCTTTGCTATTGCAGCAGACCCCCCCTTGCAGTCGCATCCAAGTTGTGAGTACACGACTAGGCATACATTAAGATCATGAGCATGAGCTCAAAACAACTCAAGGGGGGACAGATGATTTTGAAAATGATACTCCACTTCAGATTTTTTTTAGCTGCAAAAAAGAAACCAAAAAAAAAGTGATTGTAATCATATTATGACAGCCATATTTTTGATAATATGTAAAAACTGAAAAAATGAAATATGTTAATGAATGAATGTGAATATGTTAATGAATAAATGTTATATGTTAATGAATGAATGTTATATGTTATTAATGGATGAATGAATGAATGTGAATATGTTAATGAATGAATGTTATATGCTATTAATGCAGGATAAATTAATGAATGTTATATGTTATTAATGGATGAATGAATGATTAATGTTATATGATCGGGTATGGGGAATTGAGAGTGATGTGAGGTGGGGGGGAGGGGCCAAATGAGCTTCCACCTTCACATGGTTGGCCCTGTTAAGTAGAGAATATTAAACTATTCTCAAAACAAAGAGAAGCTCAATAAGGTAAGTAATGCACTTTTCAATATAAGAAATGCATCGTTTGAAGCATCAAACCAATATGCAAAGATGAAAGAAAGTGCTAACTTTTCACTATGAACATTGTCTTGTGTGTGGATTTGGTTTCAAATCTTTTTTATTTTTATTTATTTTAGTGGTCTCTAAAATTTGACTTTTGTGCATAATAGGTTAGTGGAAAATTTGACAGCTCTGAAGGGTTTAGAGGCTCGATTGGGATAGATACATGGATATTTGGATATTTTTGTTGATGGGAGGCTTCCACTTAACCATGAAATTTTGTACCATCTGCAGGTATGCTAAAATATCTCTACTTACATTCATTCAACTTACTGTAATATAATATCTGACAAAAATCTCCTTTTCATTATACTTAGATGGATTTTCATGCCCTATTCCAAAGCACATGTTTTAAAACAGGCAAGGAGGATGCTAGCAAGGGTTAAGGAATTTGGATTTACACCTGCCAATTGCATAGTTTACTTCATTCATACAGCATATTGCCAATGTGTTTCACAATTGTTGGAATCATATCCTATAATTACAGAACTAGTAAAATTAAAATATGTAAGTTTCAAATATGGCATTACATATCTTTCTATGAATTTTTGAAAGAAAATATCAAAATGGAGAAGTATTAACAAAATAATGTACATAATTTATAAGAGATTAGGGAATTTTTTTGCAGAGTTATCTTGAATATATTTAAGACAAAAGTAACTTATAGAGATTGAAGTAGAATATCGGTAGTCTAAAATCACCAGTCAACACATCTTAGTAGTATCTCAATTCAAGAGAACTAGGTCCACTATCCATTAGCCAGTAAAACAAATAAAATCAATTCATAAGATTATTCTATTCTAATAGGGTTGACTGGTTGCTTGTTTCTTTTTGATTATCAGGAAGTCGTCAATATACACTTGGTTTTCCCGCCTTCTCTTGCCTTGTGGCCAGAGAGTTTCTGCAGAAGGCATCAAAGTAACCTTCAAGATTGACAATGGCAATGAGTACAAGGTCAGTATAACTTAATGCTAATTGGGTATGATTTTATTTCTTCAAGACCAATTTAGATTCATTTTCTACTCACACTACTTTTATTTACATTTATGTTTTGCTAATATCCATTTTCCTTTACATTCATATTCTTCTATACATATTGTGTTTACAATAATGTTTTCCTTAATTTAATCTAGGGGAGAGGACCCAGTACCTGAGCAACTTTCAATGTCATGCTATTAGGATTTACTGTGAAGCTAATCCAAAGTTTTTCATTGTTGCTCGAGGCCATATTGCAATGCTTTCTCTAGGAAGCCCATATGATCCCCATCAGGTATCTTCTTTTTGTAGTCTCTAAATTTGTTAGAAGAAATCAACAACCAGTTTGTCTAAATGTGGCTCCTTGTTTACACATTAATATCTCTTTTGGTAGCAATGGATCAAAGTGGATTCATGGGCTCTTAAAGAGAAGGCTCTCAAACATGGAGATCAAGAGTGGGACTAGGTAAAACCATTCATAATCATGCTCATATTGTTTTATTGATTGTCTAAGAGCTAAGTATCCAGGATAACATTCTGTATTTTTCTATTGAATTTCCAGAGTGAGAATAATTTTGGGTTTGCAATCCTATTTTTTAGTACACTAGCTAAGTATCCAAGACGCACTGCAGGTACTTTTTCTCACCAAATTGCTCATTTTCCACAAATTTAGATTCTAGTGTGTAGTTTAATATTCACTATTTTGATTTTTTCTTTTTTAGCAAAACTAGAATCCAGTTCGTAGGTTGTGCTTGTTGTCCATGATAGTCCCCTTGATCTCATGACTCATCATAGGTTTTATATTTTGCTCCAATTGTTGATCAACATCAAATGTGGCCATCATAATATCATCCATAGCCTCCATATTCTACAATTATTCATTGCTCATTTTTCATACATAGTAACCAAATAATGCAGGCCTAGAGCTTGGACTGTGGATGTATGCAAAAAATGATAAATCCCTGCCTCTATAAGCCTAATTAAACACAACAATTGAAATGTTGTTTGATATTTTAAACAGTCATATGAATATCCTTTTTCTACCTTGTAAACACTTACTCAATGCATATAATAATTTATTGAAATGCAAAGTTGAATGGCCTCTTAACTCTTGACACTAATGTCATTGCATTTGTCCAAATAGGGTTAATTATATTGTGATCTAAATTTTCATAATGAAGTCTTCCAATCTGTCCTTTAAATCTAAGCATTTATGACAATCCATATTATCTTTTACTACCCCTAGTAAATGCTCATGGTCTTGGCACATCAACTTTCTCTCTTTGATTGACTTGTCCTTATGTCCTGTCATTATCCCTCTAAATGCACTTTGGAGCCTTCTACTACTTTTATATATCACCCAGAGTCACCCCGATAAGTATTTCGATCCATTTGTATCTTCATCGACAAGAGATCATGTATCACTAGGCTATTCTACACATGCTATATGTCTTTCCGATATGCTTCCCTCGTGCTTCATTGATAAGACAAGATGAGTATCTCGTGAATGAAAGGTCATCGCTGAGACCAAAATCCAGTCCTCTCGATATATCTTCTCATGCAATTTTGATCTCTGTAATAGTCTTGATCTTTCACTAATATGCCTGCATTTCAACGAATATTTAAAAAAAAAAAATTGCAATGTTTCGTCGAATTTGTGATGAACCGCACAAAGCATCCGACGAATTTTCCATGTGTCCAATGAATTTTCGTCATAATGACTTGCCTATTTCATTGCGCGTTTGATGAACTTCTGTCAATATTTCAATCTAAAGTATGTCGCCAAGACTCCTACCGACGTATTCTTAACAGCATCGCATACCTGGTCGGGTAGACATTCAGAACTTACTCCGATGATATATGTCTTGCCGATATGCTTCCCTCATGCTTTGTCAATGAGACAAGATGTGTATCTCACCGATGAAACTTCATCACTAAGACCAAAATCCAGTCGTCTTGATATATTGTTTCGTTGAATTTGCGATGAACCGTAAAAAGTGTCCAACAAATTTTTGTCGTAATGACTTTCCTATTTCGTCGCACGTTCGACGAACTTCTATCGCTATTTCAATCTAAAGTATGTTGCCAAGACTCCTGCCGATGTATTCTTAACGGCGTCACATAGCTGGTCAGGTAGACATTCAGAACTTACTCCAATGATATATGTCTTGCCAATATGCTTCCCTCATGCTTCGTCGATGAGACAAGATGTGCATCTCGCCAATGCAACTTCATCGCTGAGACCAAAATCCAGTCCTCCCGATATATCTTCTCAGGCAATTTTGATCGCTATAACAGTCTTGATCTCTCAACGATATTGGAAATACGTCAATCTTTTGTCGTAATGGCAATGGACTTATGTTGTTAATTCGACAGTTTGGCAAAGGTATGCCTCTCATGCTCCGGGTATTTTTCGTCGTGTGATTGATGAAGTGGGCGTCGCGGTTCCGATGAGCTTGCATCGTGAGGTCAAAATTTTTGCAAAGGGATGCCTCCCATGGTCCGAGTACTGTTTTTCATGCGATCGATGAAGTGGGCATCGAAGTTTCGATGAGCTTACGTTGTGAGGTCGACATTTTATAGTCAGTTGGGATATAGACGAAAATTGAGCGACGACACTGATTTCTGTGATTTGTCAGTCGACCGACAATATATCGTTGAAGGTTCGGCGAACGATCATTGGAAATTGGGGTCAAATTCAGTAGTGTAGGAGTCCTCATGCCTCAGCAGCACTTCCCACGGACTTACAAGCTGATTCCCTGCTTGAGTCAGGCTGAGTGGGATATTGAGAGATACGGGTCAGACTATTTGATTGATATGCCCAAGATTAGGATTAAATGGGGACTTTTGATAGCTTTGGCGAAGAGGTGACATAGTGATCACAACACTTTTCACTTGGTGACTGGTGAGATGACTGTGATGCTAGAGGATGTATATTGGATTTTATGGATTCCTGTGGTAGGAGATATAGTTGTTTATGATCACGCTGAATAGGGAGGCACACATGATTTATGGAGGATCTTTCATGATGCTTAGATCAATGGGTATGAGCTACCTTGGTAGGATATGTATGAGAGTTATGGCCATTTACCTTCTATACTTGTTAGTTTCATTGGTGGTTTTCTATGTCTCGACCGTAGGTCAAACGGACTATCTATTGGTTAGGGTCGGACACTAGAGCAGATGATTCTACATGGGACTTGATATTCCTAGGGTTCATGCATGCTTGCACATTTATATCATTACCTTCATCAGGTATTCTATCTTAGAGCTACCAACCTATCCACATGGGTGACATTATTACAAACCTGGGCATGGGAGAACATGGCGGTGACATGACCAGTTGCAAACAGGTTTTGGCCAATGGGTAGGCTATATGTGTATGGATATAGAGGACCAGCTATCCAACATAAGTTGGGAAAACTAGAGTACTAGAGATGAGTGCTCGATGATCTTGATATTGTGACATGGTGATCATACGTAGACTATGATTAGTGGGACAGAGCACCATCTGGAGATGCCCTATGTATGTACAGCCAGATTTTTGATTGGCCAGACATGGTTTCTTCTAGGTAGGGTACATTGACATTATGGTAGAGTGCAAGGCATGCCCCAAGGAGTGGCTACATACGCTCAGAGACACCAAGATATATCTGAGTGGGGACCCCTCTTGTCATATGATGCCGCTTGTTAGGAGTATTATGGATTTTAGGAGGTCATATGGGACTACCATCTTGAGATTACAAATGTTTTTTTATCAGATGATTATGCTCAGTACTTGTTCACACATCCCTTTCCTAATATATCAAACCCTGATGAGCCAGTGCCAGCCTTGGATGATGATGAGGAAAGGGCACCCAAATAGAGGAGAGGTAGGGGTTATGGAGGTGAGGAGAAGAGAGATGAGGGCAAGGATGGAGGAGGAGATGATGGTGGGGGTGGAGGAGGTAGAGATAGTGGAGGGGAAGGAGGCAGAGATGGTGATGGTGGCAGAAGAGCAACATTTGATGTGAGCGATGCCATAATACCTCATCGGAGGAGATATTTGGTGGCTATAACATAACAACATGTATAGATTGGGGTACCCTCACAACAACAACAAATGTAGATAGCTTCCTTACAAGTACAGGTGTAGACATTGTCGGGATAGATGGCCAAGTGTAGGCATTGCTTACATAGGCACGGGGACATTACAGGAATAGGCACAAGCACAGGTTGTTAATTTGATGACCGAGAGGGATGCCATGAGACAACAATATGAGAAGTCAAAGGTTATGGTTGAGAGACTACAAAGAGTGGGTGAGGGCACATCCACAATAGACTATCTCTAGGAGATTCATCACACTACCCAGGAGGCAGAGTATTACAAAGGGAGATACCATTAGGTGGTGCCTGTAGAGTAGAGAGTCAACAATGCTCAGTTTCAATCAGGTCGGACTCAGTCTAGGACCACCAGAAGGGTTGTGACACAACCACTTCCCAAGGGTCCACCAAGCAGAGCTCCAGGGGTAGGTCCATCAGGTGCAAGAGGTTTAGTAGGAGGATTAGTGAGGCCCATGACATTCGAGGGGAGCACCATAGAGCCCCGAGGTCATTCTTCATGTATTTTTGATACATTGTATACATTGCTTCAGAGATTTGATGATATTATGACATACCGCCCCATTTTTGATGATGTACCTCTTCATATTTGTTGGACATCCTTGTACATGTGACATTATGTTTATGAGATTTATATGATATGTAGTTATGATGATTGATCTATATGATTGTTATGTATGTTTATGATGCATGCTTATATGATGGATGCATTTACTTTCTATGTTCTATATATTATGCGATGGTTTATATGCGTATGTTCTATATGTCTTTATGCTATGATGCTTATTTGATGTTCATGTGTTGCTTGTTTGATTATGTCATGATTATGTATGGATGCAATGATGATACGATCCTATGATGCTTTATGAATGATGTTGTATACTATGCGATGGATGATACTTTTATTATGATGTACGAGATGGATGTAATTATGCAAATGCTATGGGATGTACTGTATTTTTGTATTTTTGAATGCATATATGATCTAATGCATGAAAGAATGACCGATGGTATGGATGGATGGATGAATGAAAAATGTTTTATCATGTGCAATGTGCATATATGAACTAATACATGGGTGAATACATGAATGGATGATGATTTCATTTTGGGATTATTCTAATGTGAATATGGTGAATGCAAATGTATGAATTATGATCATGTTTTGTGTTTTTTTGGATTTTGTAAATGCGAATGTATGATAAATGTATAAATGGGTGGTTTATGATTTCGAATGTATGTTTGCATGATTATATGATTCATAATGCATATGGATGATGGTATGTTAATGAAATATGATGCCATTTATTTTTGTTGAAAATGAATGATGTTACTATACTATCAGAGATGAATTTAATTATGCAAATGGTATGCAATCCACTTATTTTTCTTGTTTTCTAATACAAATATTATAATTCAATGTATGGATGGATGGATGATATGAAAATGCACGGATGAATGATTTTATGATAATTTAATGGCCTATGAAAATACTTTATTTTTGGATTCTTCTAGTGCAAAGATATGATGAATGTATGAATGGATATATGATATGATAATGTTTTCCAATGCATGGTGTAAATTTAAAATGCTTATGCAACTACATGAGAATGATATGTTTTTGTTAATGTCAAGTATACTCCATCCATTTAATGATAGAGATAACATCATTTGAAAAAAAATTCCACCCTTGGAAAAATCCCAAAATACAGATGTGAAACTAATATGGATGCAACCTAATCTATCCCGCAAAACTAAAATTCCACGTTGTCATTCTGTTAGCCAATTTTTTGTGCTTTTTTATCATCATTGAGCCTTTATTATGTTGAAATTTAGTACAAAAATCGATGGTATAACTAGACCATGATGACCTGAGTATAACTTCCATACAACTTCCATTGAGATTTGATAGTACAAGATAACACAAGCAACTAGGTATAATTGGACCAAGATGACCTGAGCATAACTTGCGTAAATAGACAAGAGTTAATCATTTTCCTGTGCAAATTCAAAATGTCATCAATGATACTTTGTAGAGCATGTCCCGCAACAATTTGCACAATAGTAATGATTGACTCACAAACAATAGACAAAGAAAATATCATTCTCCTTCCTAGCCCCTCTAGTAGAGGACATCATTAGGGTATTCCAGAGAAATGTTAACAAAAATCAAGATACAACAATTGAACATACATGCTAAAGTGATCCAACCATGATTCAAAATATGACCATCCAATGAGATTGGATTTTTTTGTTTTTGATGTTGATTTGGATGGTTGATTATTTGACTGATTGATGTTCGATGTTCAATTTGAGGTTTAGGGTGATTGTTGTTTTCATTAGATTTTCCTTGCTATTTTCTGTTTGTTGGTTTAAGCTCAATGTTTATTTGCGCCCAATGAGAAACAAACCAATTTATTACAAATATGCATAGTGGTAACCAAACCAAAGGTGAGACATGACTGCAACAGTCGAATATCTTCATGAAGCTCATTTTATGATAGATGTGTATGCATAATGATGGAAAAACTGGATGGTCAACACACATTCCAATGGATGGAGAAGCCAACTCATCACAAATAGCACCTATTTGCTAGGTTTTCACTAGTTTTTATTACACTTTTTCAGATTTTATGATTTTTTTGTTGTTTCCAAGATGCCTATTTGCCAGGTTTTCACCAAGATAATGATTTTTTCTTTTTATTTTTTTTTTGTATTTTTGTATTTTTCTGATTTTTTTGTATTTTGATTTTTTCAAAAAAAAAAATTGTATTTCTTGAGGACTTTTTCAGATTTTTTTGGATTTCTTCAAGACTTTTTCTATTTTTCTTTGGATTTCTTCAAGACTTTCTGATTTTTTTTGGATTTCTTCAGGACTTTTTAATGGCGTGCAATGAATGGATTATGTGTAGAAATTTTTGAGATGAAGGCTATTCATAGGTTCCTTAAATAGATCACCTTCAAACATTGATAGCTAATATGCTCTTGATCCATAGACTGATACGATGACAAAGGGTCCTGGCCAATTCAGTTCAAACTTTCCCTTCTCTCAATCTTGTTGATTGCGTCTATTTTCCTTCAGTACCAAGTCACCCACCTAAAATGTTATTGGTTTGACCTTGCGATTATAACTTCTTGACATTCTCTGTTGATATGCTTTGAGGTGATCAATTGCAAGTTGACGACGTTCATCCAATAGTTCTAACTCTTGTAACCTAGATACCTGGTAGTCTTCATCTAAGATGATGCCTTTCAATGACATAGGGAGTGATGGTATCTAAAACTAAATAGGTAAAATAGATTTTGATCCATAGATGAGAGCATATGGTGTGGCTCCTATCAAGGTGTGGATTTTGGTGCAATATGCCCACAAAGTAGGGTTTAGTTGAACGTGTTAGTCACGTCCAACATCGTTGAAAATTTTCTTTAGGATCTTTAGGATGGTTTTATTTGAGGCCTCTACTTGGCCATTCCCTTGAGGATAGTATGGTGTAGAAAACCGATGTTGGATATGAAACCTCTCACAAAGTTCTTGAACGTCCCAATTCTTGAAAGGTCTACCATTGTCAGTGACAATGCATTGCAGAATACCATACCTATAGATGATGTAATTTAGAATGAAGGATGCAATCTGCTTACCAGTGATGGTATTTAAAGGAACATCTTCAACCCACTTCCTGAAGTACTCGGTGGCCATGATTATAAATTTGTGCCCATTGGAAGAAGATGGATGAATTTTCCCCAAAAGGTCAAGTCCTCACTGACAAAAGGGTAAGGTTGATTCAAATGGTTGGAGTTCTTATGTGGGTGCATGTATGAGATTACCATGGATTTGAAATTTCTTGCATCTCTTAAAAAACTAGAAATACTCCTCCATATTTGGCTAGTAATACCCCAAACGTAGGAGTTTCTTTGCTAGGGTAATACCACTCAAATGTGTTCCACAGATACCCTTGTGAACTTCTTGTAAGTTCATTTAAGACTCATTACATTCCAGACATTGAAGGAGAGTTCTATCAAGACCTCATCGGTAAAGTACATCTATGATAAGGGTGCATCGAGCGGCTTGATGGATGAAGTTTCATTTTTAGTTTCGTGATAGGTCGGGTGGGAGGGTGTTATTTCTTAGGTAGGTGTAGATCTTCTCGTAGATTTAGGTATCAACATCAGTTAGGTGGCATATGAATTGAGACTCGAGATCATCATAAGCAAGGGTAAATACTTGTTCCATAACAACTTAGTTTATTTGGAATTTGTAACAGAGAAGCAATGGTGGCCATAGCATCAACAACTTTGTTATTTATTCTTGGGACTTGATCAAATTTGATAGAAACCAAATATTTCTTAAATTCATCAATCATTCTTTCATAGGGCATCATTTTTTCATCCTTTATTTGATATTCATCATTGACTTGGTTTATGACTAGTTGAGAGTCCCCATAGACTTGCAGCTCTATGATTTTCTACTCTACAACTATCTTAATGCCAATGATGAGTGCTTCATACTCTTCCATGTTTTTGGTGTAGGGGAACATTAGTTTGTATGACTTTGGAATGGTATGTCATTGAGGGGTGACAAATAAAATTCCCGCTCTTGATCCATGTTGAGTGTATGATCCATCGAAGTAAACTATCCATTATTTGGTTGTTATGGTAAATACATCAACATCTAGAAACTCAATGTGTAAAGGATGGTCATCATGCAATGGTTCTTCAACCAGTTGTTCAGCAATGGATTGTCCTTTGATGGCTTTCCTATCGACATACTAGATTTCAAGCTCGCTCAGTATCATTACCCACTTTGCCAGTCTTCCTGTTAGATTTTCCTTGTTGAGCAAATATTTCAATGGATCAATTTTGGCTATTAACTTGATGGTATGAGTTAGCATGTAATGTTACAATTGTTGAGTAGTGAACACTGCTGCTAGAAAATCCTTTTCAATGGATGTGTAATTAATTTCATAGCCATTTAATGTTTCGCTAATATAATAGATCACCCTTTCTTTTCCTATTGAATCCTCTTGCGCTAGCAAAGCTCCCAATGATGTGTTAGTTGTTTCTATGCATAGTAAGAGTTGTTTTCATTCTATTGGAGGTACTAAGATAGGTGGACTCATTAGATATTTCTTCAATTTTTTGAAAGAAGATTCACATTTCTCATCCAATCTAAAGGAAACATTTTTGTGTAGCAAGAGTGAAAGGATGGGTCTTGTCCGCCAGTTGTGAGATGAATCTTCAGATAGATTGAAATCTTCCTTAGAGTGATCTTAGCTGACTTATTTTCTTGGGAGGAGAGATCTCCATGATGGCCTTAAATTTCACAAGATCCACCTCAATGCCCTTTTCTGAAACTATATACCCTAGGAGTTTCGTAGATGTCACCCCGAATACACATTTTTTGGATTAAGTCATACATTGATTTTTTCTAGTTTGGTGAAGATTTTGTCTAGGAACTCTAGGTGTCTTTCTCTAGTGTATGATTTTTCCAAAAAATCATCTACATAGTCTTCCATGAATGTGTGCATCATGTCATGGAATATTATTGTCATGGCTCACTAATAAGTAGCTCTAACATTCTTCAATCCAAAGGGTATGGCATTCCAACAGAATGTACTCCATGGGCATGTGAAGGTTGTTTTATCTTGGGCCTCAGGTGCAATTTTTATTTGGTTATATCCTGAGAAGCCATCCATAAGTGACAACATAGCATGTCTAATTGTTAAGTCCATGATGATGTCTATTTTGGGTAGAGGAAAATCATCCTTTGGGCAAGATTTATTGAGATCTCTGAAATCTATGCAAATTTGGATACTATTATCAGGTATTGAAACTGGTACAATATTGGAGATCCACTCAGCATAATCAATAGGTCTGATGAACCCTACATCCAATAGCTTCTTCAATTTTGCTTTCACTAAGAGGGAAATATGCGGATGTATTTTCCTTAATTTCTGCTTCATTGGTTTTATTCTTGGTGGTAAAGATAAATGATGCATGATTAAATCTAGATCAATCCTTGACATGTCTGCATAGGACCAAGCAAAGTTAACTTTCTTCTCTTCAAATAATTTGGTGAAGCTTGGTTTTTCTTGTTCTGTCAAGGATGTTGCTAGATGTAGATTTTTCACTGCTTCGGTTGTGCTGATGTTGATGGATTGTGTGGGCTCAATCAACACTTTTGATCTCTCTTAAAATTGTTTAGGGAGAGTGTCAAATCTCTCATCCTTCAACGCCTTAGAGAGGTTTTTACTGTTGGATGTGCTCTTTATTTTTACTTTTTCCTGATCTAATATTGCCATAGAATGGTTTTGACCATTAGATTGATTTCTTGTATTATTAATTTTGCAGATGAGAGATTTGACACTTCCTTGATTGGAAGCTTCATTTTGAGATTCAATGGTGGAACAAGTTTTAGGGTTGTCAGCACAAAGGAAGTTGACAATGAAATCATTATTTGAAAAGACAGGGATGTTGGGAGGCTCAGTTTGGTCCCATTCGATAAGATGTACTAGAGGTAGGGAATCGTTAGATTGGTTTAAGTCAGAGGCAGTAAGGGTCCTAATGGTGACATTGTCAAGTAGTACTATAAAAAGGTCAAGATCTATGATGTAACTCTCCTCCAAATGATGTGTCTCACTAGGAGTCTGATTGTCTTCGCTTGAGCCATCAATAGGTTGTGATCCAAATTCAAGCGATATTAACCCTCAACTTTGTCCCTCCTCATGTATGGGTGCATAATTTTGTATCACATAAATTCCCTTGTCATGAAAAGACTCTTTAGATAAAGAATCCCACTCATATTCATTTGAGTTAGTTTCATAGTTATTACTAGCTTGCATTTGTAGGATTCTTTCAACAACCTTTTGGGTGGCTTCTTCTTTTATTTCCTCTTTATATCCCAGTACTATCTTGTCTTTTGGATTGGTTAAGATGGGTTGAATGGGTTCTATGATGCCTTCTTTTCTCTTTTCAATAGGTCCTTTCCCTTCATATCCCATTTTCTCCAATATTGAAAACCCTTTTTCCATATTGTGTTGTTTGTACATTAGTTGTTGCTGCTTGAGATTCAACTTCATCCTTGTAAAGCTAGTTTCAAATTTCTTTATCATTAGATTCCTCTGCTTGGGTACTTGCTTTTATGAATCTGCCATCAAAGAGTGTGATAGGTTGTGAATACTATTGTGTTGAGGTTGATGGTTGATCATAGGACTTTGGGGAAGATAATTGTGAAAGACATAGGGATTTCTCAATAGAATATTCACCCATGCCTTTATCTTTGACTTGGACCTTTTTCTTAAATTATTTTGACAAGGTGTTGAGTTGGGCTTCATGATTATTAGATGTAGAAGGGGTAGCATCTTCCTTTTTCGAAGTTTGTTTAGGAAGAGAACTTGGTTGACAATTTTGACAAGGAATTTGATTGGCTTAAATCACTTGGGGTGGTAGATGGGGAAGCAGGAGCTTCTTTGTTATGGGGCATAAAGACATCCTAGACCAATTTGAGGGTGTTGCAATACTGAGGACTATTGGAATCAGTTGGAATGGTAATCTCTTTCCCATTGCAAGGGAACTGCCTGCATCTCATGGGTCCTATTGGGACCATAAAATTTCTCACATTTTCACTAGTTTCTAGTTACTTTTCTCCTAGCTCCACAGGAACTTGCTTCTCATCAATGCTGAGATAAATAAAAAATTAGCGGGATTAGTATGGAAAAATCGATTCCACAATCCCATGAAGATGGCCTCATGCATAAAAATGTTCTCCTAGTCACAAAAGGCAATTAAGCTATGTGCTCCTGAGTTCCTTTCGAGCTTTATTTATATTTATTCATTTCCATTTTTCATTTCATCATTTAGCACCATTATCATGTCGTGCATAGCCAAAATATAGTGGAGTTGCTTCTCCTATCATGGATAATTTCCCCTTATTGGGGTAATCATACACATATATTCCCAATCAATACATCATAGATTCCTTATTTTAACATTTCCAACAAATTAGAAAGACATGAATTAGGTCACAACGATCTAAAGGTCCATAAGATAACAAAGATGCACAATCATTAGGACAGAGCATGTCTTTCTATCGATATAAGATTCATCGGTGTAATCAAAGAAGTCAAAGCAAATCCTTGAAGACATACTGAGATCAAAAGTCACACCAATGGAAATCCCATCGGTGAGAGACCCACATACTCCTATTGATAAAATCAAAGGGTTACTATATCAAGGAGACATACATCTTCAGCTCAAGACTCTTGGATCTCACCGATCTCATAAGTTAGGATGATGGTGGAAGTATCGAGGAAGGTCTCACCGATTCAACCAAATGAATGAAGCAAAAGAAAGAGACATATCCACGATACATAAAGGATTGAATTGAAACTATCAAGTCTCACCGATATGATAGATCTTGGGTAAGTCTTGTCGATCCTCTCTAATTGATAAAGTGGTAAAGAGAAGTACATTGGGGAGACTAAAGCATCGGCGAAGCATCTCATTCTCTTGGTGAAGGGTTATGTCAACATGATGATAGTAAATGAATGACTTATACTTATCGGTAAGACATAGGGCGATGAGAGAACCAGACCATATACACATCGGTGGAACTATCCAATTTCCTCTCCGAAGTAATATAAGCTAAAGGAAAAAAAAAGGATTGTTGCATGACATAAGTGAAAATGTCAAAATGTCCTGCCGATTAAGAGATGGAACTAAAAGGATATTTCCAATCAAAGAGACATTCAGTTATGTCTTAGTGATCGATCAAAAGTGTATGAATGAAGATGTTGCCAAATGAGAAACACAATTCAGTCTAAGGTGAAAGGGGTCTCACCAATGAAATATTTTCCATCACTATGACAATTCAAATTTCAAAAAGACCATTGCATTCAATTGCAGAGGCTGAAATTCATGATCAAACAAAAATTAAGAACAAAAGGAAATATCATGAATTGTAGCAAGCAAGTACAATGTGACTAAAAAATCACAAGTAAGTCCATGAAACTTCTCTGAAATTGGAAAATTCCAATTCAAAGGATTGAAAATGGAGGGCCCTAGTTCTGGAAAAACCAAAGGTAGGAAGCAAAAGGGTGAGTTTATTAAAAGAAAAAATAAAAAACAAAAGACTGAAATGAGCGATGACCCAAAACCAATAGAGAGGAAGTTCAACCAGGACTTCATTGACCAATTTCCTAGCTCTAGGATGAGGGCTAGGAGGTACGCATAATTAAGGGTTGATGTAGACAAATTTGAGGACAAATGTAAATATATAGGAGATACTTGGACTTCTATTAGGGGATATGAATTGTTTATTTCCATTACCATCGAAGAAATAGGTTCGAACCAGTGTGTAATCCATGGAACCTTGATTTGGGGAAATTGACTATTCCCAATGTGTTCATGAATTTTGAATTGATGAAACTACTGGCCAAACATTACAACCTTGACTTGAAAGCTATCTATGATTTACAAGGAAAACGATTCATATCTTTCTCTAAGGCTACAATTTTAGAATTTTTTAACCTAAGTGGTTTGTGTGATAAGAGCATTGTGTATGAAGACTTGGAAAGGGAATATTCGAGGATGGAAACAACCTACAAAGGGTCAATATTTCCATTGCATAAACCCATAAAATATGGGAACCTCATCCCACTTGAAGATGGAGATGGACCACCTTTTCATGTTGACATATTCGAACCTTATTTGAAGTATACTTACCTCTTAGTATGTCAAGTGTTAGGGTCTGAGGCTTTTGAATTCATGTCAATTGGACCAATGTTGATTGTGATAGATGTTTAGTGCCATAATGCTAGACCATTCAATTATGCTTCTCACAATGCCAAGGAGATTGACTCAGGGTTGCAGGCTATCAAAAATTAATTGCCCACATTGTATTTCAGACATTATTCCATTCTTATGCACTTGATATTATACTATTGTCAGGAGATGATGATGTGGCCTGAAGAATTGAAAATTACACGGTATGATAAGGAGGGCCAACCTTTGCCAATGCAACTATGGACTGCTATTTGGGACAATAGGTTTCTGAATTCTAGCTATATTCTTTTCAAGGAGCATTTTGTGAAAAAATTGTATAGATTTTTCAATCACCCCTGTGAGTATTCCTTAAGTGATGTGATCAAAATATTTCTGAGACCTAGAGATTTTGGTGGACCCATAACCATTGAGCATAACTGGGGTGACTGGTATTGTTATATTGAACATAACTGTGGTGATATGGTTTCGAGGATACACCCTTCCTTTTACCAAAAATAGTTCAAAATAAAATTGCATACTTGGAAATTGTTAGGGAAATGAACTATTCAAGTGTGATGAATTTAAGTGCCCATGAAAAATAATATTTTATGCCAAGTAATTTATGTTTTGGGGATTTTACAGTGTTTTCAAAGGAAGGATATCATCAAATTTTAGATAAAATATCACAATTCAATTTGAAAAGGGCCACACCATGAAAAATATTTGATCCAGAAGGGTACATCAATACTATTAGAAAGAAGGTAAATTTGGGTGGGTATGTACATGTACCTTACCAAAAAGATGATATAATTAGAAACATGGAGGGAATGGAGGCTGTAGTATCCATTGATGAATATAATAAGAAAATTGAGCAAAAACTGAAGGAGATAAAGGAGGCAAAAATGTTATCCTCTGGGACTGATGAAGCCACTAGTGAAAATAAACATCAAGGTCATAGTGACAAGATGTCTAAATCCAGAATTGAAAAATATCAACCCTCCAACAGAGAACATGAAATTAATGAAAACTCTGACGCAGATACTAAGCAACTTGCCTATAGATCATTTTTTTCTGATAATGAATTCATAAAGTCATATGAATTCAGGTCATTCCTATGCAAGTGAAAGGGGAAAGAAATAAGGGACTCGGTCACAAGTATCACACCTAGCAATGAGACTAAATTGTGAAATACTTTGAAATTGGATGTAGATAATGAGATGAGAAATATGACCCCAAAAAAGGGAAGAAAATTGTTAGAAGAATCTTGTGTGATGATTTTTCCTAGCTTGGATTTAAATTCAGCTCTTTTCTTTGATAGTTTCTTGCACAATGACAATACTACTCACAAGCTCAACCCTAAAGGAGTTACATAAGTATACACTGGGTCCAATAATAATCGAAATGAGATCTCTCTCATTATTTGGGCTTTTTACCCTCCACATAAGAAGTTTGTGATTATAGACATAGAAAAGCCATTTGGACATGTGATGACACTAAAGGTGGGCGAATTTGATCCTATAGACACGACTGACATTGGCATCAATGTAGCCAAGTTGAATAAAACACAAATTCAAATGTTGATAAAAGAGATGGATATGTATAGGAGTAGTAATGAAAGAGTACTGAGAGAAAATGAAGTTCTAAAAGATACTAAGCTATTGACACAGGGGGAAAGATCTCATTCAAAATGCAAGCAAGAGGATGCATGCATGGCTAAGATAAGATATGAGGCACTCTCTATAGTACTACAAAAAAGGCACAATAACATGATGGTTTGAATGAACAAATTGTGGGGAACTCATTCCCAAAGTTATACTGTAGTTCAAGAGCATAAAAGAGTAAGTGAACAAATCTAGAAAAAGATCCTAGAAGCTCAAAACAGGGATCCCCCTCACAATAGAATCATAACAATTGCTGAGGATCTTCAGGGAAAGCACATGGAATATCACGATGAACTTCAAGCAGATACAAAGGAACTTGTTGATGTTGCAAAAGAGGGAGTTCCAACACTGTTCAAAGAAGGAGGAGAGCAAAAAGATAGAGATGTATGGATTGAGGAGTGTAAGTTGATATTGCAATAAGCTTTGGAAGCAGCCAAGGACAAGGACTCGACATTAGATAATACCTGTGAGCACTTGGAAAATATGGTAATCATGGAGATCACAACGAGGAATGCAGTGGAGGATCTTGATACTCCTGGAAGACAAGATTACCTAGATCATATGACTAAAGTTCATTTGTGGCTAACTAGAGCCTAATCTTTATGTTTATTTGTTGTTAATTTCAAAAGACTTTTATGAAGAGGTGTGTCCTCTTCATAATATTGATATTTATGTTGAACTCTTGATGGCTTAAAGTGAAAGATGATATAGAATAGGTTAGGATAAATAGATAGCATAAAGTTTCTATAATGTTTACATTTCAAAAGACTACGTTGCAAGCATAATTTTGAGGAAATCAATGAAAGATCTTTGATTCTATGGCTCCATATTGGCATCAATTGTTTGTTAAAATTATTTAATTATCTAATTGTCTCCAGTTTAATCTTTCTTGGTTATTTAAGTTGATATATCAAGTATATATTCAATTTATCAATGCACATTTGTTGTAGTTGTTTGATGTGATTACTTGGTTTCTTTAAAAAAAATTAAATTCCTTTTGATCAATCACAACAATCTGGAAGTATTATTTGGATTAGTAAGAAGAATCATATAGTTCGGATTGACATTCTGTCTCTAGTAGAGTTTGCCAACTACTTTCCTGCACGTTTATACAAGTTATAAACCATCAAAGTGTGCCAAACAGTTTGAATTATTTCCAATATTAGCCATTCATTATAGATCTTTACTTGACTCCATTCACCCAACAAAGCACTGGTCTTATTCACTTCACCATTTAATTTTATCAAATCTGTTTTCAAAACCTCACATCTGTTAATTGAACATATTAATATATCTTGATATTGCTTATATAATTTATACCAAATTAGGATTATATCTTTTCCTTCCCAATTGCCATTTTGGATAGATTGAACAAATAGGAATCATACCATAAGTCTGCATCATTTGCATTAGGTACACCCGCCAAGGTTTAGTAGAGCCCAAAGGCTAGAAGGTTCAATTACGTTAATTGGTCTTGTATGTTAGCCAAAATTGTGTCAAGAGCTTGGCAACCTCTTGTGGTTCAAACCTGCATTTTTGAGACCTAACAGGTCCAAGGACGATCCAAGAGTATATTGTATGTTAAGTCTTTATCCAGAACTTGGTTAATTACATATTTTTGAATTGGTCCCACTTGAATTGGTAACACAATTAATCCCTGTGAAGATCTTTCCTCATCATAATAGGATTTCATGGTGATCTTTTTTCTTGAATCTATTGCATTCTTAGAGAATCCCAGTGCACAAACAAGTTTCAAAGTACATATATTAGTACTGGCTCCTCCATCTATAAGGACACACTTGACTCGACTTTTATCTATTAAGAATCCAATATGAAGTGTTGTTATGGGGATGAGTGATGGATGTGTCATCTTTTTCTGAGAATGATAAGAAATGAGGTGCAATCAAATGCCCCACCATGGCTTGGAAGGTACAAACTTTCAAATCTGTTGGTACTGTTATGTCCACAAGGGCCTTTTCCAAATTTTCCTTGTGTGTGGGAAATCTTGAGGAGTACTAATATAGATATTTACGTCAGGATATTTTTAAGTTGATCAACAATGTTATATTGATGTGATAGGGTGGCGAATGTTTTGGATGTGCTCCCTTTTAAAACATATTTGGATTGTGCCCTTGTGGTCGCATTTATGGGCACACTGTCTTGTTTCCATTTTATTTTTATGACATTGATTTAGTTTTTTGTTGCGACCACATCTTGTTGGATGTTATGGACTTGATTGTATGTGGTGTTGGTTTCATTGATTTTCTTTTCAGCTATGATGGTGTTTTGTCCATATTGAATTGGAATGTCATCAATTTCAGTATCAGCTATGACAATGTCTTGTGGGTCATTTTTCTGATCTTCAACTACTGAAATATGAAAAATGGTAGTATCGTGAACATAGTTTACATATTTCCCTTTGTTGTTTATTGTAGAGGATTCCCCTTTGTAATAATTTGGTAAGGGATTCTTGAATGCACCATGATCAACATTTATTTGGGGTCCTTCTATTTGTATGATATTTTGGTCTATCAAGTCTTGTACCTTGTGCTTTAATCACATGCAATTATTTTTTAGATGGCCTTTGCACCGATGAAATTCATAGTAATGAGAATCATTTCACCATGATGATTTCACTTTTAGCTCAAAACCTCGAGTGTAAAGTAAGGTGATAATATTTTCTACAAGAATTTCTTTCAATGCAAATTCTAGCGATTAATGCAAAGGTGTGAATTTCTTACGATTTGAGGGTGTTTGATATGGTGGTGGTCGAGATGGGGCATTGCTTTTGTTATTCTTCTAATTGGTATTTTGATTGGTGTTGTTTTGATTGGGGGTTTTGTTTGTCTTAGATGTGATTCCTAATAAATTAAAGATTGGTTGGGATTATGTGTTTCATTTGGAGCATCATTATTAGTATTCTTGTATTTTTTCCAAAACTTTGGTTTATCATTATTGTTATTGTTATTGTGGGAGTTAGTTGAGTTGTTTTCATTATAAATTTTCAAGACTCCCCTCTTGACCAAAGCTTCTTCGATTTTGATTCCATTTTCAATTAGTTTCTCAAAGGTTGGTGGACATTATAATTCAAGCCTATAGCTCATATCATCATTTAAATTGTCAATGAACACTTCCATCTTTTCCTTTTCTAGTATAGCACAAGGATACCTTGCGAATAATCTTCTCCACCTTTGTAAGAATACAAGAAATGATTCTCCCTTTTTCTATTTTACATTGCAAAGGTCCTTCATTGTAATCTCATGTTGAATGTTATAAGAGTATTGGGTGATAAATTTGTTGACCAATTCTTCAAAGGACTTGATCCCTGGGGGTAATTGCGAAAACCATTGCATACATTGTCCTTCCAAGCTTTTTGGGAATAATCTCATCAATTAAAATTCCTCATGTGCGGATTCAAGGCACATGGTTCAAAATTCCCTTATGATCTCTAGGATCTATTTTACCATTGTATTTATCGTATTTAGGAAATTCACAATGTTTGGGAAATGGAATCATGTTCACACTTTGATCAAAAGGATATGGACATATGTCTTGTATCAAGTAGCTTTTAGTGGCTCCCTTTTGCATGTCGAGAAGTTGTTGTTGCATTTTTTTCATTTGATGAGTTAAGACAACCACTGGATCTACATTTGGGGGATTAGTTTCAGTCTTTTTGGGTTCTCCTTTCAATTGATTTACATCAAATTCATCTAGAAATTTGACACCTTGTTTAGCCAGCATTAAAAGGTATTTTTCTCCATCTCTTTCAAAAATATTTTCTAGGAATTTGTGGAAATTTGGATCTTATTGAGCTTGTTGGATGTCTTACTCATTTATTTCCTTAGTTTCAGGTGTGTGAAATTTATGGAATGGATTTTCCTCAGTTTTAGCCATGGTGTTTTGAGTTTCAAATTATTTTTCCTTGAGTTTTTGTCTTTGTGATCTTGTTTGAAAAGACATACAAGTGATGGAAATGTACTAATCTTTGATTGTTGTTGGGGAGTTCCAAAAAGGAAAATTAAATTTGATTATGCAACGTTTGTTTCAGGATGAAGGATGTTGAATCTTGATAAAGGATGATGAATCTTGATGGTAAAAATCAACTGCTAATTAGAGATAAGTCTGATGATGAGGCACTTTTAGATGCTTGATCAAGGTTTAGGTAAAGGGTTTTCACTTGTAAATGCTAGTTCCAACAAGTTTAAGACTCTGTGGTATATGAGGAGTGATTATGGGCTGACATGAATCCTTAATTCTGGCTCAAACTGATGAACAGGGGATAAATTTAGCTCTCTGGTTTTGGATTTTTTTGGATGCACCAAAATAGAGCTTAGATATGTTAAAAGGCAGATGCGCTATAGAATGGCATGGATGTGCTAGAACATAAAAGGTATGTGCTACAAAATGGCACATATGCGCTAAAACATGGACAAGATGTACCAAAATAGTCACTATATGTGCTAGAAAATGAGATTTATGTGTCAGAAAAACAAATGAATGTGCTAGGAGATGGGATGTATGCACTAGAACAACAAATGGATGTGCTAAGAGATTGGATGTATGTGCTGGAACAAAAAATGGATTTGCTGATTTGGAAAATGTTCTCTATTTTCTAGCTGTTTGATTAATTTTTCTTGTTTTTTGGTAGAGAGTTTGATCGTTTGATTGGATGTTCTTCTAAATCAGTGGTTGTATATTTGAGTGTGTGATTTTTTTTTTGAAAGTTGTTTTAAAACACATATGTAAGACACATCAAGCAAGTACAATTCCTATGGCTGTGAAGGACAGTATTTATTGGACTCCCATTTGGATTTTACTCTAGTTGTGCTTACTTTTAGTGGATGATTAGAGGCTTGACCACACTAGCTTCCCCTTGTATTACACTCACTTCTCAAGTCAGCCAAGCCTCAATTCTCATGAATCTCCCATGAAAAAATTCTCATATCTAATAAAAGCCACAAGAATATGGGATGACTTCAGAGGTTATACCTCTTGCACTAACAAATAGAAAAGGGATTTTGGCATACTATAACAAAAGGGTTCTAGTATAGGATTTTTGTGTGTGGGGGATCATCCATATGACAAGAGACCATTTCCCTTCTTGTCAGAATAATCCTCGTGATACTTAAACTTTCCTCAAGTACCCACACTAATATACTAGGTGGAAGTCACTAGGCTTTAGCGTGTTCCCAATTGGGTTATTCCCTTGGGGTGATTACCTCTTTTCCCACCAAGGCAAGCCCTCTAAGGATTAAATTGAAAAAAGAAAAGAATGGGTCTGGATTTTTGGTCACCCAGTTAAGGGGAGAGCATATGCCTACCATTCAACAATCATAATAGGCATGGTGTTTTTTTTCTCCTAATTAAGCTATGTTCCTAACTTAATCAAAAGAAACAACAATAAAATCCCTTCAATTAAATGTTAATAGTTTCAAATTTGAAGTATTTGATTACATTTATTAGTTTCAATAGATTCTTTGATGACATTTAGAATTCATGTAGAACAAAGAGATATTGATTAGTTCTCAGAATTATAAATTTATGCAAAATAAACCAGATGCGCCAAAATAGATATCATATATGCTAAAAGATCACATAGATGTGCCATAAAAACTTATGCATGTGCTAGAACAGTCTATGTATGCGCCAAAAGAAATTATGAATGCACTAAAAGACCCCCTGTATACACTGAAAGATAGTATTGATGCACTAAATGAAAGGTTGTATGCACCAGAACAGTGCGCGAATGTGCCAGAGAAACTTTCATATGTGCTGAAAGAAATCACAGTCGCACTAGAAGATTTCACGTCTGAACCTGTAAAACACACTTTTCCTGGAAAGCGTTAAAAATAGGGGCCAGACGCCACGGTGGGTGCCAATTTATGTGTGTTGTAAAATATGTGAGCAAAGTGAATAATCAAAACACACAAGCAATGAGACATATTACATTAGAGAATTGAATAACATAATTAACCAAATTCAAAACACAATCAATTTCTAAAAATATTCCATTGTTTATTATCTCTAAGGATTCCTTTAAATCATAATGGCTCTCAGATTTTTTATTTGCACTATGACTTTAGAATAACAACGTAGAGAATGGATGCTACAAAATGCAAGGATCCTAATTCCTACATGATTTGATAAGCTATATGATTGATGCTATGATGTTGAAATAAGAATGATACTATGATAAAATGAAGATTATGCTATGCTATAAATGTTGTGATATGACTGTTATGAAAATGGAAATGCAACTAAACATGTAAGCCATAATTCTACACTAATGTGTTTCTATTATGCCAATTGCTAAATTGCTCTAAATGCTATCAAATGCTCTCAAAATGCTCACAAATTATTTTTGCAGAGTAAGTTCGCTAAAAGATGTATATGAATGGTTGGAGCATGAATCTATATTTATAATATTTCCAAAGCATATTGTGATGTGGAAGGATTCAATGGCTAGGATTACGATCCATAGAAATAGATGGTGGAGGAAGAAGAAGTTAGATAGAATCATGGAGGTGGTTCCCTTTAAAGGGCACTTTTCCAAGTGTTGAAGAGCATCAAATGGAGGAAGAAGCCATGTGTCTCCAATCTTGTTAGAAGTTTGTTGATGGAAATTCTCATTTTACAAATTAGAAATATTTAAATCCATGTGACACATGCCGATGTGGTAGATGAGGTGGAAGGAGGTTAGAAGATTATGTAGAAATGTGACAAAATTGAATTAAAAAATAAATTTTAATTGAGAGGGAATTAATCAAATAAAACAAATTAGTTAGATTTTTTTATTTAATTAAATTTAGAAGAAAATGATTTTAGATAGGAAGAATTAAGAAAATGAACTATATAAGTTTGCAATTTATTTATAAGTAGACCAATTAAAAGGTTTTTATTAATTAAATACCTTGTATTTAATTAAGTGGTTATCTTGACCGATTTTAGGTGTATACATTTACCCTACAAATATTTTAGTTTTTCCTAATTTTTATGTGAATTTGTACAAGATTAAATCTAAAACATAAGATCAAGGGCAATGAAACTATGAAATCATTAAAGTGATTTTGTATGTTTGAGCATTGATTTTGATTTTTTCCTTTGCATCTATAGGTTTAGTTACCTTTTGTTCAACATATATGGAGTATACCCTTGTTTTTGATAATATAAGTTGCATTTATAGGGTGTAGTACCGTTTACATAAGGAGCCCAAAGGCCAAAGTCAGATCAAAAAATATAAAATATAATAGAGTATTATCCAAAAACAAAAATAGTAGACAGACAACAAAAGGACCACCCACCCAACAACAAAACACACCCCACCCATTACTCAACTTAAACCTTCCACTCCTCAAAGAGGAGTTTCAGAACATCATTGCCAATCCACTTATTGTTGGATTCCTTTTATATAGTCTTCTTTTTGACCTCCTCCTTCAACACTCACGACAGAGTAACAACATATTGGTAGATGATCTTGATCGTGAAGCGGGTTAGCATTTCAAATTTATTTTCCATTATAGAAACACGGGCCTTCAGGTTGTTGATCTCCTCATACTTATCAGCTTCCTCCTTGTTAGTGACCTTCCACTGAGTTAGATGATTATAGGACTCCAATGTGGATTCCTTCTGAAACATCTTATTTAACTCAAGGAAGTTGATTGACCCTTCAACAAAACCCTTAGTCTCTTCAATAGTTTCATGCTTGCTATCCTCTTTTCCACCACTATGATCCAAACTAATTGAAATTTCATTGAGCAAGACCTCCTTTTTATGCTTTTCCAATCGGTTACACCTTTAGACACTATTTTTCTCAACCCCCATGTCAACACTACTAGCAACCACCATATCTTCATTGTCCGTGGGTGGTTCCTAGACTTGGAAACTATCCTTACCCTTTTTTGGATCCTACTTGATTTTGGAAAAAACTTTACTGCCTTTCTTTGTGGGTGTGTTTTTGAGCTCATAGAGCCTTGCGATAGCTTTAGATTGAGCCAACCCCACACCACCTCTTTTTCTTTTTGGCTGGGGGTTTAGATTTGGTATCCTTGTTGGGTTGACGAGCTATGAGAGGATTCTTTCATTTAGGGCCCACTAAAACAATAGGTGAAGGTTTAGTGGGGGACTAGTTTAAGGGCTCGAGTTCCTCTATCATAATGGTTGTTATGGGTTTTGGTGGATAGAGAGCTAGGTGAAAGTGGTAAATATGAAGAATAATACCCTAGTGTAGGGGTAAAGGGGGCAGTTTGTTAGGGTTTTTGGTTGTAATTTCCATAATTTCCCTAAAAGAGATTTTGAGCGATGTGAGCAAGAAGAAGGGAAATTTGATGAGCATCCTATGTCTGAGGTGGTTTTAAGACTTAAAAAACTTGGTCCCATGGCTTCAGTAGCTTACTTTGTTCAAACCCCACATGCAACTTGACTGGTACTTCATTTTCGTAGAAGAAGATCTGAAGACTCTCCAAATCTTGAACCTTAGTATGTTTTTTGAGTTTTTGGCCTGAGCATGATAAACACATGGATTTAGCTATGACCTCATTGATTTTGAATGGGATGCCACCAACAATAACCCTTCTATCATTCCATGAGCTCACAAATTGAACAAAGAGCTTTTCATCATGCCCTTGCAAGCTCTCCATTAAAGGAGTGATTCCTCCCTCCACACAAATATGCCAAACTAGGGTACACCACCATAATTCTTCATAGGATCTTGATTTAGTTCTAACCAGGTCCCCTCCCATTTTCACACCCAGGTAGTAAAATTTCACCGGGGTAATCAAAATGGGAAATTTTTCAAATTGCAAATAGGTAATGCACACAACCCATTTTTCGCCACCACCATAATAAAACTAAAAATATTTCCTAATTAAGGCAATAAGATTTTCACACATACCAATAGTCATTTGCAAGGTGTTTAGAGTCATGGAACCATAGTAAATATTGATTAGGTACAACGAGGCATAGTCAAAAGTCATTATTACATTTAGAAAATCATTATTAGTAGGTCTGATGGTGATTTTCGCCTCGTGTACGTTCCTAAAAATGTGGTTCAAAACATGGTTGTCATACTTGTGACAAGAAAACGTATAAAGCTCATGAAAATACTATCCAAGCACCACTAACACCCCTAACCACAACCCAATTTTCCTCCCACACCCCTCCAAATCATCATGCATATTCCACATCATTATGAGACCCAAGGTGTAATGTTGAGTGTGCCCTTCCATGATAGAAATGTTAGATCTCATCATTAATAGTAGTTTCTTTTTGTTCCCCAAGGATAATCCCTTAGATGTTCATGAGAAGAGCCCCCATACTTCTCCAACATTTGGATAGAATCCAGGTAGAGCCTAGATTGGTCAAAGAGTTAGCCATCTTGTTCCCTTCATGAAAAATGTGGGTCAGTTTCCTTCTCTCAAGTTTAGTGAGAAATAATTTTGTGTTCAATAATGTCTCTAATACTCCACCATTGGAAGTGATTGTGATTGATGGAGTCAATCATAGCCTTGGATTCTCCTTCGATGTGCAACATTGTTGCCTCAGTTGTCATAGAGGTTTGTATCTTGATGCCACCAACATATCCTAGTCACCAACTTTCCCTTGGGATCTCTAATAATTCCACCTATGGTAGCCAACCCAAGGTTACCTTTCACTACACCTTCAAATTTAAGTCTTTTTTAGCCATTATCAAGGGGGTTTCCATACCGTATTAATCCTACTTAGATCTTTTGAGTTGTCGAAGGAGTTGATCTCCAAGTTCTTATTCCAAGATTTGTCCATGTTGATATCCCACAATGAGGGAGTTCTATCCAGGGGTTTCTAGACATATAAAGAAACATTCTCAATACTAAGTCTGAGGCCAATACTAAAAATATCCTTTGGGATGTTTTCCACATTTTTAAAGATTCGATTATTTCTTTCTTTCCATAGACACTAGCATAGAGTGGGGGAAACTATCACCAGATTTCCTTAGGAAGAGGATGATGATAGGGAATGGTCTAGTTATCAAAAAAATCTTGAGGTCACCATTCATAGTCCGATAAATACCCAATCTTCCAAACGATAACTCCCATACTTTAGTAGCAAACAAACAGTGGAGTAAAAAATGAGGGATACACCCCTCATCATTCTTCCATAGCATCACTAACTCATTTGACTGCAAAATACAATAAAAATTTCTGACGAAACATCTATAATTAGATGTATCGTCGGGTACCTATGTATTCAATGTGAAATTTAAAAAAAAAAATTAAATTTATGCTCAACGTTCATCGAAATTGTGACACTCCACGATTTTTGTAACTATTTCGACATGCACTTAAAGTCAACCATCCCCTTCCATCAATTTGTGGGACAACATATGGTTAGCCTCCTTAATTTGTGGGCCGACGAGTATATGGTTAGCATTCGTCAAGGTTCCGACGAATATTTTTTAATAAATAAAAGTGGGTTTGACAATTTATCTATACTTGCAAATTTGCTATACTTGCGAATTTTCTATACTTGTGACAGTTTATGGAGGTTATAGAACAATTTTTTTTGGTGCAAAATATTAGAATTATTAGATTTTGTTACCTATCTATGATTTAAAATTATTGGAGTGTGAGTTTGATATTTTTTGAAGGTCTAAATATTCAAGCTTGGTAAAGAAAAATCATGTTAGATAATATTAGTGCAGAACAAAATGAAGAGACACTTGTTAGATTGTGAGCTAGATTGAAAAGAAAGGGTGATGGAAAATGTTATTGTCCTTGCAATAATTGCAAGGGATTAAAGATGAGAAGAATTTTAATCACAACAACTAAGAAACATTGTAGGCAACATGGCCATGTTGAAGGGGGCATGATTATTGTCCATTGGTAAGTTGTTCATTATATGTCTTTATATTGATTGAATCTATAAATGTTTATATCATTTTAACAATTTTTATATATATAGAAAATCACTTGATCATGATCATGGTTTATTTGTGTCGATCATTTTTATAAAGGTGGGGTTTCCTAGGGCACATGATATGGATTATCATGGCCCGAAGAATATTGTTTTGCAAGCGGAGGAACATGGAGCTGTGAATATAAAAGATGCAGTTAATGATCCTATGGAAGAATATGATCATGCACCAGAAAACATAGTTGAAGATGATGCTACAAATACATTGATCCATGACACATTTAGTGGTGTAGCTAGTCATGATGATCAAGATGACTTTGATGATGTTCATGATTTACTTGTACTTGAGAAGGCATACGAGCCCCTTTATGAAGGCTCCCAAACAAATCTTCTCTCTGTTGTATTGTTGTTGGTGAACTTGAAGGCTATGAATAGTTTATCCAACATAGCAATCTCACAAATGTTAAGAATGCCATATATGTCATCTTTTTTCATCTATTTTTGTTGTTAGTTCATCACTAGTAAATAAAGGATGAAATATGTACCATTAATATTTTGTATATTAATTTTTTTTTTTTTTTTTGTAGATTGATAGGTGAATTTTTGTTACCACCATAAAATATTTTCCCTCGCTCATATCGAGATTTATCTGTCATTATGAAAGATATTGCAATGGAGTATCAAGCAATAGATGCATGTCCCAATGATCATATTATATATCATAAACAACATGAATTTGCAACATAATGTCTGGAATGTCATATCAGTAGATATCAAATAGATCAACTAACAAAAAAGGTGCCTCACAAGGTTCTTCATTATATTCTCATTATTCCATGTATGCAATGATTATTTAGGTGCGAACGCTTAGCACAATTTATAGATTACCATGCACAGAATAGAAGTGGAGATGACATTCTTTGAATGGCTATGGTTGGTTCTAAATTTAGGGACATGGAGGAAAAATGGCCACACTTTAAAAAGAACCTTGTAATCTCATGCTTTCATTGGCAGCGAATGATTTCAATCCATTTGGAGAGCCGAGATATATTTACTCGGTGTGGCCTGTTTTTGTTATCAACAATAACATTCTTCCATGGATGTCGATAAAGAGGGAGAACATAATGTTGGAAATTATTGTTCTAGGTATTTGTTTACATCAATTTTATTTAATGTAGTAGCATCTCATTTGTCTTATTTGTTGCATAATGAATTATATTTTTTTCATTTAATAGTCATGTACATTAATTTATATATATTGCAGTAAATGTTGGATGTTGTGGTTGAATTGCTGATATGTGGTATGCTTTAGGCAGTGCGCCTGAATGCAAGTGCATTCCTTTTTATTCTTCATTATACTTCTCACAGGGTATGAACTTGTGGACTAACATCCACCATGTTTTTACCCTAATAGGGTTTCCACATATAAAATATTGGTGTTCATGTGTCTCTGATGTTTTGTTGACTTATGCTTGCATTATTATTTATTAGATCTGAGATTTAAGGTTGATTAATGTATAAGTTTAATTTTGGAAAAAATTGATTCACCCCCTCTCTTAGTTGTCTATCCTTGTTTTGCCAACAATTGGTATTAGAGAATGTTTACCTTTTCCATTGATGTTAAAGGGGGAGAGAAGAGCAATGTGAAAAACATATGAGAAGAAAGAAATAGGAAAGAGTGCACAATCTCAGGGAGAGATTGTTGGGGAAGAGCTAGTTGGGTTGGTGGCATTATTTTTCACATCATGTGTTTCCATCAATGCCAAAGGGGGAGATAGTTGGATGTTGTGGTTGCATTGTTGATATGTGGTTGTCACTGATGTAAACACTATTAGCATTAATGATGATTAAGGTTGTATATGTCGAGGATATTGAGAACATTGTAAAAATAATATTGTTGGCATCCAGTGAAGCTGAGAAGGTCTAAATGTTGGAAAGTTTTGTACATTGAAGATCTGAAGGTGCGCTTCAAAGGGTTTGTTGCTGAATATTTCTAGTATGTTGTCCAAAATTTTCAGAGGTCGCATCAATATTTTTGGAAGTTATGAAGATCTATGTTCCTACAGTTACGCAATTTTGTAGATGGTTTTCTTGAATGAAGTGGATGAAATTATGGTAGCTTCATGTGTTGCGCATGTACCTGTGATGTTCATGGATGATTCTAGATCACACTTTATCCTTAATGTACGTCTGCATTGATTGGAGTGTTCGTGATCAGATATTTTTCTAATGTGTGCTCGAGTTTTCATGTCCTTGGCTGACATGATGGTGTTAGCGTGTTGCAGATCCATGAAGATTAATATTTTATTGTTTTGATTGTTTGAAGGTATTTTTTTGGGTCCTCACTATGTTGTGACCAACTTGTATTGGTGCGCATTGAAATTTATTCATGTATTGAGGCCGACAATTGTAATTTATTCTTTATTTGAGGCCGACTAAATAGTGGATGTAAATCTATGTAGCGGATATATAAAAGTGTTTGTTTTCCTCATTTAGAACTAGTGCTTAGTGTGTACAAGTGATGTACATGTGTGAATAAAGGCCAAATGATTCAAGAGTAGAGAAGAGTGTGGAAGAGATTGAGCAAATTTTGGAAGAGTGAGAAGAAGTTTTTGTGTGCCTAACTAGAACTGCAATCAAGCTTTTTGTAGAAGCTAATTTCTTAGTTCAATTTCATCAGATGGATTTAATCTGATTATTTTATGTAAGGCAGTGAGCCTTCCCTCTGAGTATTATGCTCTAAGCAGTGCACCTGAATGCAAGTGCATTCCTTTTTATTCTTCATTATACTTCTAACAACGTATAATCTTGTGGATTAACATCCATCATGGTTTTTCCCCTAACAGGGTTTCCACGTATAAAATCTTGGTGTTCATGTGTCTCTAATGTGTTATTGATTTATGCTTGCACTATTATTTATTAGATCTAAGATTTAAGGTTGATTAATGTTGTATAAGTTTTATTTTGAAAAAAACTGATTCACCCCCCCTCCTCTCAATTTTTTATCCTTGTTTTGTCAATAGTAAAATGGTTATAATAATTATGTAATGTTTATGTTCATTCAACTAGGTAAGTACTGAGTTAAAGATATGAATGTATATATCGAGCCTCTCATCGACAAGTTACTAAAGTTATGGAATGGCATCACTATGTATGACATCTCTAGACCAATAGGACAAATACAATTTCAATTCCATGCAATGCTTGTATGGACAATTCATGATGCTCCAAAGCTATAACATTTTTGTGGTATGTTATAATGTTCCACCTAAGACTTTTAACTAAATTTAATTTTATGAAGTAGATTATCATGCATTTTTTAAAATAATCTATTCATTAGTATATAATTTGTAAAATTGACATATTTAATCCAATTATATATGATCTTGTAGGTCTCAAACAAAGAGAAATTTGCATGTCCATTGTGGTCCAACCATGAAATTGGCTGCTCAACAAGTTTAGAGTGGTGTTTATGAGTATGTGCACTTCCTCCACATAAATCATGTAAGAATCTAACCATCAAAACATCTTTTCAATGGGAAAGAAGAGACCACATCAAACCAATTTAAGAATGACACCTCACCTATGGAAGTTAAAATATAATAGAATTAATCAAGTATTGCTATACATCAAATCAAATTGTTTTATCTATCATATATGATATGTTTGGAATTTATATATTTATATTTTGTTTTGTTTACTCATGCTATAATTGACAATGATTGTCGTTGTTAATTTGTTTAACTTATATGCTTCATGAAGGTCAAGCCAAGGCATTAATGGTTGGTTTCCACACCTGACCGAAAAGTTATCCCAAACAATTTAGTAGGTTTCCCTACTATGAGTAACTACAAATTGTGTATTTGTTTGATACAATGCATATTGGAAAGGATATAATAGAAACATATGGAAAATATTGGATGGAGGGCATGACAAAAAATTGTCAAAGTTTGTAGTGAAATTTAGGGAAATCATGCAATGAAAAATTTCATTCAATTAAATAGCTGATGGAGAGAAAATTAATATAAGTGCCCTTCCTTGGTTATTAACAGAGTAGCAAAGAATGCTATAAAATAAGTCATACAAAAAATTTGATATCTCCACAAGTATTTGCTACTTAACATAAACAATATCATAACAAAGAAAGGTGAATTTGGGTAAGGGATGAAAATGCATGATTGGCATACCTTCATTAAAGTAATTATTTTGGTATATTTTATATATATTTGTATACTGCATGTACTTTTCAGTGTATTATGTCAACTAGTTTTGGAAAAATAATGAAAAGATCACTTTATAATTATTGCAGTATGTTGTACCTCTATCTCTCCTAGACAACTTCGACAACAATGTAAAGCAAGTTATATATGATCTTGTAAAATACATGAGCTAAGTAGTGATATTTGTTCAATTCGTTGTATAGATCTTATATTTTCCATTTTTTTTACTTGTTATGTAATATATTGTATATTTTTGTTAAATCTCATTAATATATTTTTTGCCTTGAATCACATGTAGATGGCTATCATCTAAACAAATCCAGAAAGAAGATATAAATTATTGGAGGAGAAAAATTCCTCGTCTAATGTGTGAAATGAAAAAGTGTCTACCTTCGACATTTTTCAATGCACAAGAATACTACGTCATACACCAAGTTGAGGAGATTGAATTGTGTGGACCTGTACACACAAGGTCAATGTGGATGGTTGAGAGGCACTTGAAATTTTTGAAGGCTTTGGTTAGACAAAGAGCACATCCTGAGAGTTCTATGGTGGAGGGATATATGGTATACCAGACCATGTTATACATTACTGAATATCTTCCTAAGTTCACAACAAGATCCATGGAGATTGCATTTGGGATCCCAACTCCATTAAAAAATTCAAAGGGGAGTACCTAATCGGGAAAGGTAGATTGAGGAAAGTGAGAGGTAATTATAAGATGGTCATGGAGATTAATTAGAATACATTTTACATTGCCTTGAATTTCTTGAAAAGAAACAACAAAGAACTAGTCCAAATGAAAGAATCTTCCACACATAAATAGAAAAGTACTAGTATTGTATTACTCTAGAAAATAAGTCTTTCACTACTGAAAAGTACTAAAATCTTAAAAAGTGTTGATGATCAAATATTACAATTTGAATTTCATATATATAAGAAGAAGAACCAACAAAGGTGTCTCTTCAGATTGTCTTTTGGAAAATAATTAAACTACTGATCTTAATTAAACTTATAAAATACTTCATTTTCTCCTAACATTGACGTAGCCGCTGAGAGATTTTTTTTATACTCCTCCAAGTATGGGTATCCACATTATGCACTATATTTTGGGCTTCATATTTGAGTTTTATCATCAATTCCATATGTTTTCATGTTCCATCTAGCAATAGCTCTTCTGCTTTGACTATATCCAATGCTTCCTGAAGTATCCTATTGCATTCATCCATCCTGTTAGCTCTCAAAAACGTAGGTTAAATACCTCAAGAGGTTGCCAAGCTCTTGATACGTTTCAGGGTAACATACAAGGTTGAATGGTTTAGACCTTCTTCTCTTTAGGTGGTGCTAGACCTAGGTGGGTACACCTATATGAATGAAGCAGACTTGATTTGTGTTTATTACCTAAAACAATTTATCCACAATTGGAAGTGGGAGTGGATAAATTAATTCTTATTTTGGTATAGATTTTATAAGAAATATCAAGGCTAATCTTAATATGTTTAGTTAATAGATGTAAAAGATAAAATTATGGAATGTGAGGGACTAGTGCTCTACTGGGTATGTGGAGTCAAATAGAAATCAGAGTTAAGTGACTTATACCTAGCAATAATTCTAATTGTTTGGCACTTTTATGTTTATAACTTGTATAAATAGGCAAGGGTGTAATTATCAGATTCTTCTTTAATAATAAAAAATAATAATTCCAAGTTGTTGTGAATAATCAAGAGGATTTTAATCTTTACTTGAAAGACCCAATTAAATATGCCACATAGATACAACAAATGTGCACTAATAAATTGAAAATATGCTTGATGTATCAATTTAAACAATAGAGTAATATTAAATATGGAGACAATCTAGCAATATCTTCAATTAACTTTACAAACAATTGATACCAACATAGAGCCACCAAATTAGAGATTTTCCATTAACTTCATCAAAAAATTTACACATGCATCTTAGTTCTCTATGATGTAAACATTGTATCAATCCCTATTCTCCTACTTCTTCTCTCTACTCCTATCTTAATAATTTTTTCTTGGTCCTGGTCTCTCTTATTTATAGGAGAGGCAACAAGCTTCAGACCAAAAGACATGAATTTTGATAACAAAACCTAACTAACATGTAAAATATAACTGAAATAATTAACAACTAACACATGACAATTTTGTTAATCTTTGAGTAAAAGCCTGAGTCACCAAAGACCTGTGCAAAGATTTTACTTTATGCTAATCATCATTGATAGTGATTAATCTTATCTGAACCGAGGTATTTCTCCTACCACTTGGTTATGGTTAAATCATTCAGCCACTTGTATTCCTGTGCAACCGTGAAGTTTGATAGGTGGCTTTTCCATCTGCTATCGAGCAAGTTTCTAGAATCTACAATGAACTTTGTATAACCATTATCCAATGCAATAATTCAATCAAGCAGAGCATGAGATTTTTCCATATCGATATTACCATCATCCTGTATATGTGTCAAACATTGTGGAACCATTTGATCAAATTCATTTCTCCATTCATCCACATCCTTGAGTTGACCATCACCTTTAACGATCAGAGTGCTAAAACTGTGGTTTATTGAATCAAATGAATTACTTTTGTTTTCTACCTTCTTCTTCATATCAATCAAATACTTATGCTCATCAATGATTCCTTTTACCATTTCTTGAGTAGGTTTTAACCTTTGGGTTGCATCAAGATCTCTTTGTGTGGATTTACATAGAGTGGTTAAGATATGGTAAGTGGGCTGCCATCTTTTCTACAATTCCTCTAAGATAGGGGAATTAGTATTTATCTATTCCAAAGATTTTACCAAATGACTGAAGCCCTCGTGAACTCCACTTATTTTATCTTTTAAAACTTCCACTTTGTGTTTCAGTATTTCCTCCAAGGTACTCAAGATGTGTCGTTTGATATCATCCATATTATGATTCTTTAGTTTCTCAACCTCTTCTTTCAATTGTTGAATCTGTGGATCTTCAATTGAAGTAGGTGGATGATATAAAACCATTTCATTCCCCTTTACATATGTGTCTTGTTGAAATTGTTGTTTAATCTAAAATTTTCAATGAATAACTTATTTATCTCCTCATTTTATAGTTTGATTCTTTTCTCATACTCTGTCATCTACTTTTCCATGTTTTCCACTACATCTCTTGTAAAATGCATTATCATGGTTGTTGCTTCTATGGGAGTAGTTTCCTTTATAGTTTTGAACAGAGCAAACCTTCTAATTTCCTACACCACATCTAGAAGCCTAGGCTTCCTTGTGCTTTTCTATTTTGTCCATAGGGCAAGAGTCTAGGTGGTTGGATTATATCCTGTCCCTGATACTCCTTCTTCCGAATCAAATTTTGCAACCAATTTGGGATCATCTTGAGCTATAATTTGATCCAACAGAAACAATTTGGAGAGCTCCATTCCTGGTATAATGAGCATGTTACTTTTCAACACTAAATCCCTTACTTCTTTAGGAGTAATATTGACATTTTCAATATTTAACTCTGCCATTGTTTGTGCATGCACTTCTGCATGTTTTGAATCATCAGCTCCAATGAGGTTAATATTCAGTCTATCATCAAATTGTTTCATCTTCATTTTTATCCAAAAATATTTGAACTCCCTAGTATGGATAAAGTCATCATCCTCCATGAATCTTAGGGAAGCAATAATTCTTTCATCATCCTGCATTTCATCAATAGCCTCCTCCGATATTCTCATCTGGGGATCATGAGGATCAAGTTTTTTTTGTTTCTCTACAACCTCTTTCATCTCAACCAAAGTTAATATGACCTCTTGTTCTTCATCACTTGACTCATAGTCCACTGGTGACCCAATATTCTATTTCTTGGCAGGAGGCTCATCTGTTTGAGATGGAGGAGATGGATGAATTGGTGATAAATGTGGTGTATATGATGTAGAGGCTATGGATGTTGGTGGTTGGGGTGTAGGAAGTGTGGCTGATTTCACTTATTGAGCCTTTTTAGATAATTCATCAAATTTACCAAGGACTAATTACATTCTTTTCAACAAATCTGGCTCCTCATCAAAAAACCCCTTGAAATACTTATCTTTCCCTCTCTTTTGATCCTCCCATCTCATCATCAATAACCATATTTTCTTTCTTTCAAACACATCTACAAAATAGTTTCTTATTACATCCTCTTTTGGATCAAATTCATGTGTTATTTCCTTGTTTGTGAGTAGGGTTCTTCTGATATTATTGATGTGGCCTACTGGATCACATATTCTCTCTTTCCTTGATCTGAGAGAAAAATTAGCTTTTATAAATCTCTACAATTCCTCCAACATATCTGATCTAATTGACAATTCTTCAAATACCGTCAAATTAGGTAGAAATGTGCATTTTTCTGATTTTCATCAAATCATTCTCCATCCAGATCATTTGCCACATTAATTATAAAAACAATATTCTACTAGGCACAAATTTTGGTAAAATATGAGGGGCCTAATCACAACCATATACCCTGATGATGGTGTGTTGTGGCATCAAAACCCAATCAGCATAATTATGTGTAAAACCTTGATCTAGTTTGTATTACAGGGGTCTCATGACATCCATTCGGGATTGTGGTAATCTTGGTGTAGGAAAACCAAGATGAGTAATCTATCTGATGACAAAATCATCCCTAAATACAACATAATCACTTTCATTGCATTTACTGTCCCAAATATAACTCCAATTTTGTAATGGGATCATAACTCCATTCTCATGTGTTCTCAATTTCATCCTCTTTGTCCATTTTGTTTCATTTTGAGATAGAATCAAATGACATAATAAGGAGTACTTTCTAAAATTTATGGGGGCCTTGGCTTCCCTAACCTGTAACAGACCTTCATGAATTTCTTCCTTAATGAATGAAGAAAAATAAAACTCCACATTCAATTCAGGATGTTGGATAATCATGGCATTATCATCAACCTTATCGACAAATTCTCCTCTACATCAACTCCAAGAATTTGACATAATACATAGTAGGCATTTTTGAAATAGGTCTGAAAGTTAGACACTAGAAAGGGTTCAATTCTTGAAGAGTGAATGGGAAGGACTCTATTTTTGTCACCCCTTTTCATTTGTAAGGGGAGTTCATCTATTCTATAGGTCCTTTTCAACCTTCTATATTCTTGCTCCATCTTCCCCAAGTCAATTTCAGTGACAACCTGCATGTTTAGGTCAAAACACCTAATTATAGCTTCCCTCGAGATATCTACCAGACATTTACCATTTGGAAGTCTGACCATTTTTGATGGGGCATGATATCTATTGGCCAAGGCTCTGATTAGCTTGACATCAACAAAAACATTACGAACAACTAATTTTCCTATGTCAAAATTCCATGGGTTTGACACTGGAACCCTTTCATCTTTGTTCTTATAAAAATACCAATATAAATTCCACCCAGACTGTGGAATTATTGGGTCCCTACACCCCTAAGTTAAATCCTTAAAGAATTTCTTAGAACCCTTATCTACTAAACCAAGTAACAGGGCAAGTAATGGCAACTGCAATAAAATTCAACTAGATTTTTCTTCCTTTTTAGTTCTTGCCTCTGATTTCTTTGGTGCCATTGTTTAAATTTTACTGAATGATAAGTAGACTTACCTGGAATTTTTCTCACTCTACAGAATTATTCCACTATCGTACTTTGAGCTCACCCGTATTCAGCTTTTATTAGCACGAGCGCATGAATTCTCAATTTGCCTTGTTAAATTTTGATATCATACCGTATTAATTTAATATCTTAAGTTCTTCATCATTCAAATATTTCATACCAAGCTGAATTTTGTACTTCCATGCTAATATATGTGACTAGCCTTCATTTGATTCTCTAACGACAGATTACCGCACTAGCGCATGACATTTTTCATCCCCCCACGATATAGCAGTTCCTCCTTATCTCTATTCATATTTCACCGCTCTACCATGGGCTCCATTCCAACCCTCTATGGTATGTTGATGCATTATTACCTCTGTTCTTATCCTACCACTCTACCGCGGGCTTCATTTCAACCCCTCGTGGTATAGCAGTTCCCTCTATTAGTATTAACCATGACCCCGCTCTATTCGGGCAAGACATCAACCTTCCGTGGTATAGCAGTTGCTCCTTATCTCTATTCTTATTTCACCACTCTACTGCGGGCTCCATTCCAACCCTTCATGGTATGGCGGTGCATTATTAACTCTATTCTTAGCTTACCGCTCTACCACGAGCAAAACATAAACCCCTCATGATATAGAAGTTCCCTCTATTAGTATTAACCATGACCTTGCTCCACCACAAGCAAGACATCAACCTTCCATGGTATAGTGGTATACAGTGTATTAATTCCTTCACCCACTATGCTACCGTGAGTTGCTTTATTGGAGGCTATGATAAGGTGGTAAAAGGCAATTTTGACCTTGTGGATGGTAAAAACATGGTTTTTAAGGAAAAAAAAAATTATATGAAAGGACCATTAGAATTTTGAATGAAAATTCTAGTTCCAACACACGTAGGCCATTCCTGCAATTTTTTTATTGGTGAAGCTTTCTATTTGTTGTGCCGATATATTGTATCTTAACAATATAAACATAAAACATGATCGTGGTAACATTGATACTGCTTGGCTGATATGTTATATCTCTTCAATTTGAAATGTGTGAACAATGGGTCTTGGATACATATAGTTCAGAGGTTTCTTACGAAATATATTAAGACCATTAGCAATGGGATGTTAGGTTTTCAGGTGCATCAATTATAAATTAAGGTTGTATATCATGGTAATTAACTAATTATACATCGTTTGTGAATTTCAATTTTTTTGATACATTTGGTAATTAACTAATAAATGAAATATTACATCCAAATAATAATTTGCAAACAATTTTGGTTTTATCACACCATAGAAGCAAAATTCATGATTTTATGCAAAAATGTAGGGCTCTGAATTCAACAGAGTGCCCACAAAAGAGGACCTGAAGATTGCCTTCCAACAAGGCTATGGAGTTGTGGCTGAATGTCTAAGACTCTTGACTAGGAAAACACAAGATTCCACTGCATCTAACACATAGGTAAATAAAAGCAGTGAAGTTTATTTAAAATTGAATACTTGTGCAGTCTATTCAATATTAATTTCCACCATAAAGTAATTATGTGCCTATTTCTTTTAAACAAGCAAGCAATGATAATACTACACATGACATTGGAATGTAGCCTAGTGAAGGTGGAGCACAACTTGTAGATGAAGGTCATGGTGTGCATCCCAGTACTGGATGTATTCATGTGCTATACAAAATGTAGTATGGATTAATACAATTAAACACCTTTAATTTCAATTGGTGTATTAATTAATGTAACCTTTCGTGTTTCAACTTTAGAGCATGAAGAACATGATCAATATGTTGAGCATGATCAGGCTAGACAAGATCAAGAACATGATGTGGCCCCATCAGGTAAAGAGGACCACTCTAATGTTCTTTTAAACATATTTAATTGCAATTGGTGTATTAATTAATGTAACCTTTCATGTTTCAACTCCAAAGGATTTAGAGGGTGTTTAGCATGTTGAGCATGAGGCTATAACACAAGATCAAGAACATGATGTGGCCCCATCAGGTAAAGAGAACCACTCTAATGCTATTTTAATTAATGAAATACTTGTAACAATAATAATAAAACATATCAATTTAAGATTTCTTTGTTATTGCAGCAGACCCCCCCTTGCAGCAGCCTCCACGTCGTGAGTACACGACTAGGAATACATTAAGATCATTAGTAGAGGGTAGAACAACTAAAGGGGGGAGAAATGAATTTAGAAAACGATACTCCACTTCTTTTTTTAGCTACAAAAAAGAAACAAAAAAAAAGTGAGTGTAATCATATTATGACAACCATATTTTTGATGATATGTAAAAACTGAAAGAATGAATGAATGTGAATATGTTAATGAATGAATGTTATATGTTATTAATGGATGAAAAAATTAATTTTATATGTTATTAATGGATGAATGAATGATTAATGTTATATGATTGAGTATGGGGAATTGAGATTGATGTGAGGGGGGAGAGGGGCCGAATGAGCTTCCATCGTCACGTGGTTGGCCTTGTTAAGTAGAGAATATTAAACTATTCTTGAAACAAAGAGAAGCTCAATAAGATAATGCACTTTTTCAATATTTCATTATGTTGCACTTTTAAGCTTATGTGATTTTCATTAGTTCTCTTTGCTTCAATATTTTACCCTTTCTACTTATTTTACTTTTTAACACATCTCATATGTTACCCTCTCTCTCTCTCTCTCACACACACACACACACTTTCTCGCTCTCTCACACACACAACTGACCAAAAATAAAATGTACTATTTGGTATACATTAGTTGTGGATTTAATTTCTATTTGAACTTAATTATAATCAGGTGGGCTTCATATGTTGTGGGAACAATACTTGTTTTGATTCGTGAGCTTGGTGTGTAGTTCAATGATGGCATCAACATACCTGTATCTTGTCTTTACACTAAATTTTTCCTGTAAAATGTTAAGAACATATTTTACTTTATTCCACTATGAGAGAAGAAGGTGACTATTAGATTATTTCCCAAGGATATCTTCACATATTTGAAATTTTACCATAAGTCTTCCATTTTTTCATTCACACCTATCACAACTATTAAAATCAATTTTGTGATTAATCCTTTCAAATTAGTAGATAATTGCTTACTTTTTGATTGGTTAATGAGGGTTTTTGTAGGGATTCCACAACCTTATGACACATATTTGGGTCCCTAGTTTCCATGTGTGGGTTTTCAACACTATGCCCATATTCTTTGGGACTTACATTATTGCAGGTCATGTGAGACATATCCAATAATTTCTATGGTAGTTTTTGCCCAAGTCTTCATTGTTGGGTCCTCTACCATTGTTCTTATAAGCTATTTACTCACTATATGTATCCAAGACCCATTGTTTACACATTTGGTTCTTATAAGCTACCACCAACTCCAATCATTCACAAGGGTACTTCAGACCCCAAACTCAAACTGAGAAGTTCCATAGGATTTTCAAGCCAAAATTCACTCAACTTTCAACATAATCACCTCTTGTCACAAGACACCAAGACTCACCAACTAATGCAAATGCTTATCCAATATTTTAGAGGCATCTAACAAGATTAAGATGCGTGAAGAATCATAACTACATCACCAATTTGATCAGAAACAACTCACAAAGTCAATTTCACTATTTCACTTGATAGCAAGAATGACTCTTACAATGATTGTTTAATTATTTTTGTGGAAGTGATGGGATATTATTTAGGATAATTAAGTAGCTTGTTATGTGTACCTACTCATTTTCTTTTTTAACTACAGAGCATTGATATTAATCAAATTGTATCCAATCATTACCAATCAACTGTCACATCGGAGGCTTCAGTTTTGAAATTTTCAAGTACAAGCTGCAAAGTAGCTCCTGCTTATAAGAAACCACTTTTTCAAGGAAATTGTATGCTTGAAATCTCATTAGAAAATCAGAAAAACTATACTTGTGATCATGGTGTTCTGGTAAAACTGATTTCTCATTATTAGTATGCATATTTTTCTTTTTTGTTGTCATTTAGTTAGTTTATTTGCATTGGAGCTCTTATATTTCCAAGCTTCAGGTGGCTCATTGTATGGAAGAAAAAATACATTTGGAGGAGCTGAAAGATAAGCTAATCTCAATATAAAATGAGCTACTTGATAATGTTGTTGAACTCAGTCCTCAAAAATCTGAAAAGCTTCATCTAGAATGGTTAGTGAAGAGAGTTAACTTTAAATTTTATAGTGTTATAATGCTATAGTATCATTAATTGTGGATGTTATCCAATGCTCCTATAAGTCCTTGAATATGTATATCTCACTTGAGTAAGAAATTTTTCTATCTAGAGAAACAACTTCAGTTCCCTCCTTTAGATGATAAGAAGTGTGAATTTTATTCTTCAGCTTCTAGAGAACTTGCAAGTTGCTCTTTTGGAGCACCTTCAACCATTTTTTCTGCAACTAAAAATAATCAGTAGGTCAATGGTGAGGGAGGAAGGACACATGAGACTATTGTGAGCTCACCTTTTGTAAGGAAAAATCACAATACTTGTAGCTCTAGTCATGAAATATTTGAATCAGAGATCAGGAATTGCAACCAGACATTTGGGTAAGCTATAGGTTCATGTACATTACCTACTTCTTGTGCTTCATATGAGATTTTTGATAATCAAAGAACCCAATTACAACATACTAGGAGAGAATAGTGCATACCCAAGTTCACTGAAGTGAACTACACGGAAGGGTCTGGTGATAAGAAGTGGATCAGAAAAGACTTTCCTTGCACCTGAGAGATAGAGGTATTTGGTAGTTTATAATATATATCATGGCAAGTTTACTGGGTAATGATAATTTTTTTGACACTGTGATAACTTGTTTCAAGTAAACAATAGAAAAGTTTTTGGAAATCATTCTTTTCAACCAAATCAAAGAGAAGTGATCAACACAACAATGAGTGGACATGATGTATTTGTTTTGATGCCTATTGCTGGTGGAAAAATCCTTACTTATCAAGTAGCTTAAATATTTGTAATAGATTTTCTTTAAAAGCACCATTGATTATAGAGTAATGGCATTCAGTTTTTCTGATGTAAATCTTACATCATAGGTTTAAAGAAAAAGATTCGATGGAAAGTTAATATCATTAGAAAAGATAAGGAAAAATAAATTTATTGGAAGATTTGATCTTTAGACATTCATAAACAAGAATTATGGAAATTATTTTTTACTAGATCTTATAATGTTGTTGTATGATCTTTGAGTACAAAATTTTGTTTGTGAGTAAATTAAATATGGTTGAGGGTTTATCATCTATTTGTTATTAAAACTAGTTTTTCTTTCATGTTGCAAAGTTGTAGCCAAGTATTCTCACCCATTTTCATCTATTTGAACTTTGATTGTAGGATTTGAATGGGTTGATGTGAACAATTGATTCCAACTGAAAAACTCCATAAACCATTTGTATATATAAAATTATTTAGTGCATGTGAAGTTGGAATATTTTGTTTTGGGACCACTAAACATAAATAAAAAATAAAAACATTCTAGTTATTTGTCATGTTTGTTTAGCTTGTATAGCTAGCTTCAAGAAGTCAAATAATTTGAGAAAATAAAAAGGAAAAATATCTGAGATTTTTTAGAGGTTTCTGAAAGTAGATCTACCTAAGTACTACAGAAAGGAAAGACAATAAAGCAGAGATTCATATATAGCGGGCTGTAAAGTATGTCGTCCTAAAAAGTAGCCATATATTTTGAAAGGATCGTGACTATTCCCTTGTCAAAACAAGAAGCAAGAAACATCAGACATGTTGAATCTCCTTGGAGTTTGTCATCATTATTGCTAGAAATGTCAAAATTTTTGGATTCTTGTGTAGAACACAACCCTTCTTGTGCTTGTGGATCTCTTTTCCTATAGGCAATGGAGTAATAACACCTTGCTGGACACATTTTTGTTTTCAATACTTAGTACTTGAACTTCCTCCTCTTCAGTGTGGCAACAAGAGAGAATTCGGTGATAGTAGGTCCACCTGCAAGACTTTTGTTTGCAGTGGAAGGGTTGGGATTTGAGAAGACCTTTTTACAATAAGAGGGTTCTTGTATGGTTATTGAATTTGGTGCACAATAGGCTTTGAAAATTGTCATAATCATGTTAGGGAGGGAAGATGTTTGAACGAATAATTTTTTTTCTTAAATGCACGGTTTCATCGTAATTTTGACAAACATAGCCTGACGAACCAAAAAAAGTGGAATGAGGTTGCTATACACACGACGTAATTTTCGTCGTAAAGATAATGATGGTTTTCTCTAATGTTCATCGGAAAATAAACACGGTTTTGTCATAATTTCAACGAACACAGCCCGACAAACTAGAAAATTTGTGACATAATTTTTGTCAAAAAATGGACGAAGTTATGTTGATTTTGTGACAAAAACCACCACAAATTTTCGTGGCATTGACCGACGATGTTGGGTCATGGTTTTGACATAAAAAAATGGGTTGTTAAGGTGATGAAATTGAAATCAATGTTTCGTCGGTAAGTCGACAATATTTTATCGATATGTCACCAAACATTTGTCAGAATTTGTAGTCAAATACAATAGTGCATATATCTATTCGGGATTTGAAATCCCCTTTTCCTTAGGTTGTCTTGAGTGAGGATTCTATTGTGACTTGTCATCCACCAAAATAAATATTTTTTGGTGTAAGTTGTATGTTCCAAACCCATTTCCATATACTATTATGAATTCCTTGCACTCATAGAAAACTGTAGGCAGTATTAACTGAAACATTTACCTTGCTTTCCTTTGTCCAATAGAATTCATCCTCCAAGTTAGAGATGGGGATTCTAGTTAGTGAGAGAATTTCCTTTAGAGTCCTAGCCTAAAGCCTTAGCTTAAGGTAAAGTAGACAACACAACTCCAACATTTTACATTTCATACAACCATGTAGCTCGCACAAGTAGTCTCTCACATTCTTGTCGAAGAAACTCATAGTAGGAACCATCAAATGCTTGAAGTCAGATTGAGAGAGGAATTTCAAGTAGGCATGGATCCTCCCAAAATCTAATTTTGTAGCCATTTCCTAGCTTCCATCTCGACCCGGCTTGCAATAATTTTTTAATCCTACAAATATTGTTCCAATTCAAAGAACCACTAGGATGGTCATTAGGGAGGCACTTGAATAGTGGAAAATTGTTTAAATACTTTGCATTTAGGAACAAGCACCATTCCTTTATGTTCCTTATCTAGTCTCATCCAACCTTCGCAAGTAGAGTTTTATTAGTATGTTGATTTTTTCTTATGTTAAGCCCCCCACTAGATTTAGGGAGATAGACCGTATCCCAACATATCAAGGCCAAATTTATTTTTTCCTTCGTACCAAACCAAATAAAAATCCTTTGAATTATTTCAAACTTCTTAGCAATATATCTAATATTTTGAAAATGGATATAAAATAAATTAAAATCCCTTTAAGAGTAGCAATGAGGATTTGTAGCTTACTAACATGGTTGAGGGTAGTGCCTCTCCACCTAGCCAATTTTCTTTGAATTCTTTCAAGGATAGAGTTCCAAAAGCTAGGTGTGACTTCTTTAATAGTGAGAGGGAGACCAAGGTACATAGAAGGAAGGGAAGCACTCTTATAGACCATAATGATAGTCACCCTATCCTGAAGAGCTTGTGAGTTGTTAAAGAATTAGATCATGCTCTTGTTGTAATTTATGCATTGGCCCAAACTAAAAGCATAACTATTTAAAAAAATCTTCCACTTCCTTGCCTCCACCACAAAATATTTCTCAAAGAGGATGGTATCATCCACAAACTTAGATTGTATGGTAGATATTTTAAGGGAGGTGACAGGTTTAACCCCCATAATAGACCCTTCAATAAGCATCCTTGAAACATTCCTGGTTAGAACATTAGTAACCATTGTAAATAGATATGGAAAAAGGGGATCTCTCATCTTATTCCACAACTAGGCTTGAAGAAACCATGAGGAACCCCATTGACCAAAATAGAGTACCTGATAGTAGATATATATTTATAAATGAGATTCACCACCTTTTGATTGAAATCAAACTTATTTAACACTTTAAGAAGAAAACTCCATATAACTTTGTCATAAGTTTTGGAAATTTTGAGCTTGAAAGTCATACCAGCACAATTACTTCTATCCATGGAGTTCACGATTTTATGAGTGGTGATTTCAGCATCTATAATGTGGCAATTCGAGACAAATCCTTTTTGGAATAGGCTAATCATTTTATCTAGAAAGAGTTTAAGGTAGTTAACCAAAATTTTGGAGATCTTAGAGATGGTATTACATAGGCTAATGGGTCTAAAGTCAACCATGGTCTGGGGCTCTTCATTTTTAGGAATGAGGGCTATAAAGGTATGGTTTAGCTATTTTAGAAGTTTTCCAGACCTAAAAAGTCTTTGGTAGCAAGAAATAAGTCATCTCACATAATTTCCCAATACTCTTGAAATAAAATCGGAGGAAAGCCATTTGGTCCAAGGGCCTTGAAGGCACCCATGTTGAACACAACTAGCCTGACTTCCTCAGGAGTGACAACACAAAGGATATCATCATTATTTGAATTATTTAGAGCAATAGGGATGGATTAGATAGTAATAGGTCATTATTAGCAAGATTAGGAGCCTCCACAGGCTTAGATAGGGTACGTTGGAAATATACAAAGGCCTCTTGACAAATCTAGGTAGAGTAGTCGTTTCAAATCCAAAATCATCTTTTAGATTTTTTATTTGATTCCTTTTTCTATGCTTGAGGGCTGAGATGTGAAAGAAGGAAGTGTTGTGGTCTCCTTCTTTTAGCCATTGAATTCTATATTTTTGTTTCCAAAATATTTCCTCTTTTTTCAAAACTTTGTTCCATTATGTGCGATAATATTTCTCTTGTTGATAGGTCTACTCACTAACATCCCCCTCATCCATCCTTGTTTGGGTTACCTTAATCTTATCAAAGATCTCACTTTTTTGATGGAAAACATCCCTAAAAACCCATGTATTCCAATCTTTAACCATTCCTTTGATATGCTTGATCTTATGAAAGACCCTAAACTTTGGGGAGCCATGGATAGGGACATTCCTCCATTCAACAATTTTGTTTCTAAAGTTTGAGTGAGAGTTCCACATTATCTTAAGTCAGAAAGGAAAGGGAAAAACAACAAAGTGATTACTCATGATAAGTAGCATGCTATGGTCTAAGATAGTCTGGGGAAGTGCCATAATATTAGAGTTAAGTAAAGCAACCCAGTTAGGGAAGAAGAGAAATCTATCAAGTCTAGCTTGGATTAGTTTATCCCCCATTCTCCTATTGGTCCATGTGAAATTCTAGACTTATAATTCTAAATCCACCAACCCTATATCACTTACTAAGTCTACCAATCAACCATACTATTAGAACAATTCATAAGGCCCCTAGACTTTTCAAAAGGATGCAAAGTAGAATTGAAGTCTCCTACCACTAACTAGTGAGCCTAATTATTGTTTTGGATCTAATCAGTGTTTTCTAGCCAAAGAGATTTCTTAGCATTCCTCATGTTGGGGGCATAAATATTTATCAGAATCCAAGAAGACCCAAAGTGGGTGAAATGGACTCCCAAACTATTCTTATTTTAAAATAGTTCATTACCCCTTAGTCTATTAGGGTTCCATATGGTTGTCAATCCTCTCGAAGTCCCATCCACATCACTAAAAGAGAAGTGAGAGTTTGACCAAATGTTTTTATCTATGAGACCAAAATTTTCTTTTTTCATTTTAATTTCTTGTAATAGTAGAACATCAAGCTTGTGCTCCCAAACATAATCATTTAGCACTGATTGTTTATGGGGGCTATTTAGCCCTGTTATATTCCAGGATAAGACTTTTATTTTGACATCTTCTTTGAGGAGACTTCCAACGTCCTTTGTTTTGCAATAAATATCTCTTTGGTTTTTTTTCCCTATTTTTGGTTTATCGTTGGTTGGGTCTTCCTAGTTTGGTATCCACACCAACATCTGCCTTCCTTTATTTTCCCTTCTTCTTTTGGGTTGACCAACCATCCTCTTGATTGTTTTGGTTGTGCAATTAGACAATGGTAATAGTCACTCTAGAACCAGAGCCTTCTCCATCTAATACCACTCTAGGTATTTCTCCTTCTTCTAGCTCTTTAATCGAGTCATGGTTAGCTAGGGGATTAGGTTGGTCTCCCAGGACTTCCACCTTTAGACCACCAATAGCATCGGTTCACTTAGGGTAACCTTTAAAGGAGACTCAATATCCATAGGGTTTTTAGGGGATTTTTTGTGTGATGTCACCTCCATATTTGTGACAAGGTCTTTAGAAGGACAAAATTTGGCTAGGGAATCAAATATTTTCAGAATCTCAAACTTAACTGGGTAGTTGTTTGTGATTTCATCCATCGAGGGATTCCTTGCACTAGGTTTTATTTTAACAGTGGACTTATAGTCAGAAAAAAATGCCCAAGTTTAGAACATTTTTTATAGTAAACCATAGCATTTTCATAACAAACTTGTTGGTTCGAAGACCCAAATTTAGAGTTGAAAGTCATTGAGTTGGGTAAAGTCTTGTTAATATCAATTTTGACACAAAATCAAGAAAAAAATAACCTAGACATCATTCTGATGATGATATCTGAAGCAATGTAGTGGCCCATCAAATCCCCAATACATTGAAATATTGATTCATCCTAGTATTCCAATGGCAGCCCCAACAAACAAACGCAAATGGGAGCATATTTTTTGAGGTCCACAGTAGGGTCAAAACTAGTCTTCCAATAACAGAGAGAAAGGATATGTTTCCCATAGGACCAAGGGATTGAAGATAAGATAGAGAGAAGATCCTCAGAAGCTATGAATTTGAATAGGAACAACCCTCCAACCATAACAAAGTTCAAAACCACCCTTAAGGTGCCATTTAGTAGTTGGCCATCTTTTGACCATATATACAATAGGGTGGAAATAATTTTTTTTCCCACAATTGAGTTCTCCATGGAAGAAACGATCCTATCACTGGTGGAATTCAAGAGTGAGATTTTAGTGCCAAAGATGGAGTTCACCACTTCTATTCAAGGATGTGACTTATCCACTGTAGGACTTTGGGAGGAGTTGAGCAACACATTCTTCCAAACCTTGGATTCTGGCAAGACAAGAATCACAAGCATTTCTTCAGCAACAAGACCAGGATGGTCCCCTAAGGAAGTTGGTGGAGCATGTATCATGACCAACACACAGATAGAAGCGGGTAGGAGAGGGGGGCCATGCGGTACCCCTAAGGTGGCTTCCACCATGCACACAAGTAATTCAAACTAGTAGAGTGAGAAAGTAGGTATAGTATACACTTGTTGCATTAAGGCATTCCATACATTTTTATGGAATTTTGAGTAGTCATATAGCGCTAGCAATCAAACTTTAAAGTAAATCATTTTGAAGGAAAATAATAGCACAAGAAAAAAGATATTCACAAGCACAAAGCACATTAAGAGACACCCAAATTTACTTAATCAAAGAAACCCCATAGAAAATATGATTTGGAACTTTATAATTAGTGTGATAATAATTGAATCTAGCAAGAAATAAAAAATGGACTTGATTTTAGTGCTTACGATTTTCCAAAATATGACCTTATGTTGAATATATTTTTATTACAATAATTTAATAACAACTCTATGAAGTACATGAAAAATTATGCACTTTTGAATAAAATTATATCTAAAAAGTAGTTTGTATGTGTTGATATGTGGATCCTAATCAAACTTGATGTTTTAATTCTCCCCACTTTACTCGACGTGTTCTCCCTCCAAATAAATATTACTAAAGGAAATTTTCTACATATATGTATTTGAATTTATTTTATAAACAGTTAGAAAACTATCCTGAAGTTGAACAATTTCTTGCTGCAAACAAGAAATAAATTGTCACAATTTTCAATAGCTACATATTTTGGTTGTAGTTGCCTTTCTTGTGTGGAATTTTTGTTATGAAGTGTGTGGAGTTTTTATAGATCATGTGGTATAGTGCGGGCAAGTGATAGTCATTAACACATGTTAAGCATTGGTCGCGTGTAGCATTGTGCACAATTATATAGAGAAATAGATATCAATTAAATTCAATTGCTACACATTGCAACTATTGTTGCAAGGTTATTGTAAATGTATTTGTTGGAATTGATTAATAAATGGACTATTATTTATAGATGTATCCTAAGAATTAGGTGAACCATGTTAAAATCTCTTTTCATTGTTTTTTTGTGAATTTATTTCATTCCTTTATTTTATGCTTCTATTATGTTTAATAAATTTGCATACAACTGGTAATTGAATCCCTCCATTTCCTACCTATGATTCCTAATTGTATGAGCGTAAATAGAGCCCTAAAGTTCTCAAAATCAAAACTAAGAAATTATAATCTATGAAAATCCATCGATCAAAACCAATAAATAATTACACTAGCATGTAAAGCCAACAAAGGGGAAAAATTACTCTAAAAAGGTCAAATTTTCAAGTTATGGCCTTCTGAAGTTGAATTACAAATTTCAAAATGCCAGGAAAAGGGAATTGTTTTGAAGGGGTTTATTAATCTCGACATGATATCATGATGAAAATCACCAAAATATTCATAGATGCTACTACAATATTATTTTCCCTTAGAATATGCCAAAAATACCTTACTTTTAGAAAAATACCTCCTTTATACATGAAAAATTACTATATTAAATAGAGAAAACATGCACACTTATTTGTGTGAATATACCTTTGAGAAACTACTAGTTGTGAGGGAATATTCTTGTAGAATATTTTGCAAAGGCATCAATGGTATTTAGTCAATGGTTAGTTTGTTGGCTTAGCAAGGTTGTATGATCAATTGGTATCAGTTGTCACTAAAATACCACCTCTATAATGCATTTTACATAATGCATGCAATAGAAAAAAATATTTGTATAGCCATACTACATGACATTTTGTATGGCTAGGGAGGAAAAAAATGACCTTAGAGAAAAGGTTCTCCAAAATAAATGATTGTGGTTAATCTTAGGGATTCTAGTTATTCTAGATGAAATGGTAGGGTTCTTTTGGCCTCAAAATTCCATAAAATGATAGTTGCTTGTAGGATCTAGCAAAAAAACTTCTACTTAAAACCTTTGCAAATTTGGGCTCTGATATCTAGCTGGATGAAATAAAAGGTTGGTTTAACTTTCTCATCTACTTTTAACTCTATGATGAGCTCAAAATGTCTTCAAGAAGCTCTAATATACCAAATATTTGCGAGGTTAGAAAAAAAAGCCCTCCATAAACTAAAATTTATTTTGTACCTTTTTATTCTTTGGATCATCTAAGGATGTAAGAGAAAATCATATTTAGTGCTTCAAGAAAAAAATAGCTCTACACTCCTAAATTTCTTATAAAATACCAAACCACATCTCACAACCTACTCTTATATGATGTAATAATTGGTTATGAAACCACCCAAAATATAAGTGACTAAAGGAAAACATATATAGAAATCTAGAATTGAAAGAATAAATTATATTCCATGTGATAGAAAATGTAAAGCATGTCAATATAATTGATTACAATAAACTATAAGATAGGATATATCACTTAGGATACTATAAACATAATCAATGTGGGATAATGTGTAAGAATTTCTTAAGTAAACTTAACTTAGTTTGAAAATGACCTACCTAAGTGGAGAACTAGTTAAGAAATATAACCCATTCACATTGATAGAAATCTATATAAACCTAATGAAAGGATTAATAAAGTGACCACATAATGATAATTATATTACAATAAAGGCCTCAAAAGTTAGAATAATTATGTTAGAGAAACCTTAGAGGCCTAAAATCCTGCAAACACGCCAAATTAAGGCTAGGAATGAAGGGAAAATGAACAAGTTCTACAGAGCAAGACAAATTCCACTAGTCATGCATAGGTTCAACACTATATGCTTAGGAACCACATAGCCAACACAAGCACCACACATTTTTTCTATATTAAAATATTGAAATGAGTTTCCACAAATTTACTATGACATAGAGCAAGGGAACCACAGAGCTAGAACATGTCCAAGATTGTCAAAAACCTATAAGAACTCACAAACTTCTCAAAGAAATCAATGATTAGTGTTTAGACAAGGATTCCATTGAGTGTGCGGGAGATGTGAACCCCATACTTGAGCTACAAATAATGGATTTATAACAATAAAAGAACTCAAATACTCAAATAAAATTCAAACACTTAGATAGAGCAATAATAGAGATAAACAAATAATGCAACAAATAAACTAAAGCATTATACCTCCATTTTTATGTGGATGTTCTTCAATGAGGTAGAATAGTATTATATATCAATGCTCTTGCTTGCTAGTTACTTATGTTGATAGCATAACAATACTCAATGACTCATGGATTATGAAATGAGGAGGAGAAGTCTTTCTTAAAAATGACTTTCCAAAAATGAAATGGAGGGCTAACAATATAGGATGAATCAAAGATTAATATACACTCTCCACCATTATCATTGAGTTTACATTATTAGTAAGATTCTTACTTTCCCTTTAAGTATCCATTAGAAAAATAGATAGAAGGGAGGAGACTAGAATGAGATCTATTTTTAAAATAACTAGAAACTCAACATTCAAAATATATATATTTTATTTATAAAATAAAATATATGTTTTTTTCAGCAAAAGGCTAGTGCCTATAATATATTATATTTTTTAAAATAGGAGATTAAATAAGACAAATTTATAGTACTTTCTACTATACATTTCTATGATAATGTATGAAAAAACTAGAATAGCACAAAAACATCAACATTAGCTTAAGATCATTAAAGCCCAAGATGAAAAAAAATCACATTATATGTATACTATAAGTAGAGAATATTTTAGTCTAAGCATAAACCAGTAGTAACAAAAGTATTCATATATCATTCCTCCATTAAACCAACAACATCTATAATATCCAAACCCTCATTGTGGCAATTGAAACCACTACTCCATTGTCCATCGGCTACCTCTAGTGTAGTAGAATTAGTAAGGCCTTTGTTCCTCTGTTCCTCCAATGCACCAATGTTGTGTGCAACTATATCTCTACAGTCGATGAAGCTAAAAGCAACATTTCCCAAATCCTCTTCCACATATTCATTTTTTGTTGATCCTTCAATTTCGTTTGTTAATGTAATTGCTCTCAGGCCATGGTGAATGTGGTGAGATAGAAGATTTGAAACTGCAAAATATTTTTCCTTGCATTTTTCTACCATTGAAAGACCAAGAGTTTGGGCATGGGTGTTGAGAACCCTATACATTGTCCAAGGGTCATCATTATTGAGTCCCTTTTTAATGGCTGCATAAACATCTATATAAGCTACTTTTTTCCTAACATAGATTTTTTGACAGAGACATCCAATATAAGCCTTTCATTTCATCAACTTATATGCTTGAGTGGCCTGAAGGAGTTCTTCCTCATCCATATAATTCAATGCAGATGCTTCTTTTACCACTAATGTCATCAGATCAAAAGATTGCAGAAGGTCCATTGCATTAGAAAGGAGTATGGAAAGCATTTGAGCAGGAAATAATAGCCTGGGAGAATCTGGGAATAGAATTTCATGGCCTATAATATTTTTAATGTTATCCAACAGAATCAGACATGACACCTTAAATACTTTAGAGAGCTGAAATTCTAAAGCCTCTTCTGAGAATGGGTGTTCACCATCCCTAATTTTCAACTCAATTCTAAAATTGAAATGTAAATACTCCATTGTAGACACCCGATACCCAATATTTTTGCAATTTAACCAAACAAAGACCCAAGTAAAAAGAGAACAAATTTCATTCTCCAAATGAAAGCTGAAATTCCTTAGTAGATAATTTAAATCACCTTCAAATATTTGAATTTTCAATCTAGCTTTAACCATGAACCAAAAAAACCCAAGTCTCAGATAACAATCACAAAGAGCGTAGAAAGATATAACATTACCGTTTATGTTGAGCCCAACAAATAGCAGATTCTTATGACGCCACTTCCATACTAGCAGCAGATGGAGAAGACCCAAGCAATTGAAGTGGCTTACAAATTGAAATGAAATAATCAACAACTTATAAAAGGTAGAATTTGTATGATGGCAGCCGATAGTCATCATGAAACCAACAATGGATTGAATATTTTTAATTTTCCTAGAATATAAACCATTAATTCGCACAAGCCTTTTCAGAAGCACGATCTTGAAGGATGAGGACCATTATTATAGTAAAATATTATTGCATTCTCCTTAATAGCTGTGTACCTCACATGTATTGGATGTAATTTTTGATAATTCAAATGTTTGCCACCTATAGGACTCTGTTGAGATCCTCTACCAATTGCAGGAAAACCACCCACCTTGACAGGTTTGAAAAGACTACATATGTGCGATAATTAATGCTTGTATTTCAAATATTTTAGAGAGTTCTTGTACTCATTTTCTATTACATTTGTTGCTTTTTTATTATACATGTACCCCTAACTCCCACTTCAACCAATGATTTTTCTAGATTTGTTATCTACTTCTCCCATCATTTCACACTTCTAGAAACAAATGCCAATTGATGACTCAACAAATTTTTATCATTTGTACTTGCATACCTTACAATTGATGCATGCTTGTACCAACAACATGATAAACAAAAGATTTGATGACAACAACAACAAATATACTTCATTGAAAATAAAGCTACAAACTTGTGATTGCATGGAATGGCAGATCTCATCAAATCCTTCTACGTGATCAAATTGAGTAAAAATTGTTATTTGAAATGAAAGTGGGTTAACGCCATGATTCCTGGAAAAACCTTGCATACACAAAAATCATTAGATATTTTTTAAATTTCTAGGTAGTCATTGATCACAACCAATTTGGATAAAGAGGTTAAAACTGATTGGTCTCGTTTGAAAGCAACTTGGATTTTTCAAAGGTTAGCCACTATAATATATGTTGTGGCATTGCAACCTTACAATATTGATATAGCCTTTTCCTCATCTATAATAATTTGTAGATCCCGTGAAATTTTGTTAAGACCTTCCTCATATGTTACCTCCACTTGATCTTGCTTGCAACCCAAATTTGCAAGATGGTTTTCTACTCGGTTTCCTTCTCTTTATGTATGTGTGATCTAAGAAATTTCTAATGCATCTAATAATTTCCAGACTTGAATAAGAAAGTATGTAATTTTCTAGCTACACTTCTTTCTATCCCTACAAGAATTAATAATTATTTGACAATCACCCTCAACATGTAGTTGCAAGCATTTCTAATTTATTGCCATTCGTATCCCCAACAAAAGACCTTGCACTTCTGCAATATTATTTGTTCTTGGAGTGAACTTTATTGATTTTTCACTTATCAAAATGCCCTCAAAATTTCTCAACACAATACCCACACCTAACTTTCTAGGGTTTCCTTTAGAGGCCCCATTGAAATTCAACCTGACAAACCCAAGTGAGGGTGCTTTCCACAATACCTTTTTTCTATCCACTTTGTTGATGATAGAAGATTGAAAGTTGTCTCTAAAAGGAATAACCAAACTTTGCCAATTCTTAAGTAGCCTTGAATCC
>CM021102.1:422335981-422363077 GCA_007115665.2 Sequoiadendron giganteum | reverse complement strand
AACCTACTTTCTAATAGCTTCACATCAACAACAGATTTTCTATCGCTTTCCAGTCAAGTATAGAATTCATCCAACCTGAAAGATCCCAAGTCTGTATCTCTCACTCCTAGCCAATGGTTCCCAATTTCATACTGCATGAGCCCACAGTGAACAAAAGAAAACTTGCTTGCCTTGTAAAATATTGTAGAGAGAAAATGTACAAATGAGAACCAGAATGAATAAATGTTCACCACTCCTTCATGTGAGAATGATAAGATGCACGTTTGGTACTGAATAAATGGCAAGCCTTATTTTAATTCTTGGTAAGACAACCCTCAAAGTTGGCATGCTTCACAAAAATATCTTGATAAGACATCTCCAGGTTGCTTTGTATACCTCAATAAATATGTAGGTGACACCTCAAAATGTGTGAATGACCAACACATCGCTTTGTCATGAACTAATGAAACTTTACAACTCAAAATTAGGAGTTATGAAGTTTGTGAAACCTTCGACTCAATGATAATACAAAGGACTGGCATGCCTGACACCAACTAGGAAACAAGTAGAACAGTCGATCGGTTAGATAAAACAAGGACCCAATGACTTGGACTTAAGAACATTGGATGCCAAACATATGAGTTTTGAAACTTGGGTAACCCGTGACAAGAAGTTAGGAAATGCAAGGAACCTACAACAAAGGCAAAGGATAATGACAAAAACTTAGACTTAGGAAAAATAATGGGAAAACAAAAACCATAGAAGCAGAGACTGAAAATGTTCAAGACAAAAATAATAACCATATGTAACATTGGCTCTAAAAGAGGACCAGGACTGATAGGATGGTGAGAATCCAAAAATGTGACAAACAACCTTATTCATTGGGTGATAGAGTCAAAAACAAACACACCAAAACCGAACAAACAAAAAAATAAAAACTATGGTACAAGCAAGGACCCAAAAGAACAATTATTCCATAAGTTTTAAATCTTTCCCATTATAGGCAAGAGGTAGGACAATACCATCAAGGTATTCTAGCCAAAATGCATGATCTCCAGCAAGTTTTTTGATAATAAAAGATCCTTTCCAAAAAGAATCAAACTTTTTATGTGCCCCTTTTGCTTTCCTCTTCCTATCCCATAGGAGAACTAAATCACCAACTACAAAATTCCTTTGTCTGGTGATCTTATCTACCAAAAATTCTCTGTCTTCTTCCAGTTTATTCAGGTACATAACCCACTTCTCTAAAGCAGTCAAGAATTGTTCATCTTCAATAGCTTTTTGCAAATTCAAGGAAAAAATCTCCAAATATGTAGGTAAAGTATTGTTGACACCATACACTAATCGGAAAGGGGACATACTAATATCTCTCTTGCAAGTAACCCTATCAGCCCAAAGAGCATCATATAACTTCTTATGCCAACCCCTCTAATTCTCATCAACTAACTTCTTGATAAAAGAGATGAGATTTTTATTGCTTAACACTACCTATCCATTTCCTTGCAGATAATAGTCGAATGAATGAGCAAGACTAATACCATATTCATAGGAAAAAAGAACAATTTCAACAAAGGAAAAAGAACTAGCATTGTCGGCAACAATATTTTTAGGCACCCCAAATCTTACCAAAATGTTCTCCTTTAAGAAATTACAAACGACCTCAGTGGTAGTGTGCTCCACACGAATGGCCTCCACCCATTTACTAAAATATTCAATAGCAGTTAGTATGTTGGTATGTCCTGCACTTGATTTTGGGTTGATTGGGCCAATAGAATATACACCCTACTATTGGAAAGGCTCATCAATTACCATAGGCTTCAAAGGAAAAGCTGATAGCTACGGTCTACCAGTAAATTTTAAACACTTTTCATATGCATCCTTAAACATACCTGGCCAATAGAATCTATGATGTAGGATTTTAAAGGCTGTCACTGAGGCTGAAAAATGTCCCCCACATGCTTCGCCGTGAAAAACTTCAAGTAGTTTTTTTTGCTATTCCTTGTCAACACATCTTAGGATGGTTTTGTCCACACCTTTCTTGTACAAATTCCCCTCCCAGAGAAAATACTTATTTTCTTTAAGTTTTAAGTTCCTCTTCTCTCTAGATGACAAGTGTTATGGGAAATCCCCATAACTCAAGAAACATGAAACATCAGAAAACCAATTATCTATTGTGCTGGTGAATAATACCAAGGGTATCTTTTCTTCCTCTACAAGTTGACTTTCGGCAATCATCTTAGCCATTCCTTTTCCTCTTACTAGATTGGTGGGTTTGATATCTAAATCATACTCTTGAATTTGAGCTACCCAAGATCCTCTCTTATTACAACCAATATCCTGCTAAGTAAGAATACTTTTAATTGCAGTTTCAGGCACCAAAACAATGGTATGAGAATGGAAAATATAAAACCTAAAATTCTTGACCGCTTTAACAACAACATATGCTTGTTTCTCCAGTGTTGAATATTTGAGTTCATATTTCTTCAAAGGGGTACTCATGAAGGAGATAGGAACTTCAAAACCCTGCTCATTTTTCTACAATAATATGGTTGATAAGGTGTGTTTAGAGGCATAACTGTATATAATAAAATATTTATTAAATTTAGGATGATCCAAAGTTGGGGCATTTGCAATAGCAATCTTAATATCTATAAAATCTTGTTTCCATTCCTTAATCCACCTAAAAATGGGAAAATATTTCATCATATCTGAAATAGGTTTTGTCAACTTAGCAAAATCGGGAACAAACCTCCTCAAAAAATTTACCTCACCAAAGAAAAATCTAGTGTCATATTTGTTAGTCCAACTGCATGATTGCTTTCATTCTTTCTGGGTTGATCTTAATTCCATCCTTCAAAACAATGTGACCTAGGAGCTTTCCCTCAATTACAAAAAAAATAGATTTCTTAGGGTTCAAAGAGATACCCTCCTCCCTACAACGCTGCAATATTATTTCCAAATCATGCAAATGGTTAGCCCTTTTCTTGGAGAAAACTGTTAGATCATCCAAATAAATGACTATGATTTTTTTCCTGAGATCACCAAAAGATAAATCCATCGCCCTCTGGAAAGTAGCTCCCACATTAATAAGATCGAATGGCATCCTATTGTAAGCAAAGATTCTAATGGGAGTGGTGAATTTTGTCTTATGTTGATCTTCCTCAGCTACCTCAACCTGATTATAGCCTGAGAAACCATCAAGCATAGACATCATCTCAAAGCCAACAACCGTCTGCAGAATATGATCCATTACAGGCAGTGGGTAATTTTCCTTCAAAGATGTCTGATTTAAATTACTGAAGTTGACGAATATCCTTATTTGCCCATTCTTCTTTCTCATAGGAACTATATTAGCTATCGAGGTAGAGTGATGTATGGGATAAATAATTTTAGGTTTAAGCATCTTATCAATCTCATTAAAAATGGCTTCAACAACCTTTGGATTATAATTTTGTTGTTTTTGTCTAAAAGGTGTGGTACTAGGCTTTAATGGAATCTTATGTTATAATTCCCCATTCCTAAACTTTCTTAGGTCAGCATAATGCCATGCAAAAACATCATTATAACATATCAGTAGAGAAATAAGTATCTCTCTCTTCTTTGGAAAAACACTTTCCAATGCAAAAAAACATGGGGTCTTCTTATATACCAATATTCACTTTATCATACTCAACAAATTATTCAATAGAGATCTTACCCTTTTTTTTTAGATATTGATCATGCCTATTAAACAATTGTTCCAAAGAGACCAGACCTCTTGGAATCCTATTACCCTTCAGTTGAATAACTTTCATTCCACTCTCATCTAGGGCTGCAATATCGCCTTCTAAAGCATCATTTCTCGGGTCTTCACTACCCTCAAAATAGATGTGAGTGAAGGCTTCACCTTTCTCCAAGAAATCAATAATTTGTTGATCATTATTGAACACTTGCCAGTGATTCATGTTATCAAGAACACTAGGTCTATGCACAATTTCTACTTTGTAGGATTCATCTTTGAAATCTGGATGAGGTAAGAGAAAATATGTAAAAACCGCTAGAGAATTTGCCCTTTCATTTCATTCTCTGGGAATAGATTCCATAGAAAAAGCATCAAAATCTTCTATATAGTTCCATACTCTATTCCTATAGTGCTTAAGATGATTATTTTTGACAATGTAAATCTTTCTCACTTGTTTTAGCACCAATTTAGCATCTCCTACAACCCTCAACTGCCTAATACTTTTTTCGTTGACTACATTTAGACCAAGCAGTAGTTCTTCATACTCATCTATATTATTGGTATTAGCAAACTCTAATTTGAAAGAAAAACGAAACTTGTAACCATCAAGTGAAATAAAAAATACTCCTACACCTAGCTCAACATTAGCACATTTCCATCAAATTCCAATGTCCATAATTCATTCACCAAATTGGGGCTGATAGAGTTCAAGTCTTGTTCTTGATAAAAGGTACACATATATGCTCCTGGTCCTATTTCAACAAACATAATATCTACTCTCGGATCCCCAGACTTCAATACCATAAATTTTCCTTAGGTTCAGGGTTCAAACATATCTTCTTTCCATCCAAGGGTATCAAGGTGTGAGACCAATCCATCTGAATCTCCCATCCTGAATCTTTACAAAAACTCCTACTCAACAACATACCATAGCTTACAGGGATGTCAACAATTAATATAGTCAATTTTAATCTCTCTTTAGGAAAAGTAGCTAGAGCTACTTAAGCATCTTTAATCTGACCTATAATAGGGACTAGATACCCATCCATACAATAACATTTACCTTGTGAGGGATTATAAGATAGACCTAAGGCTCTAGCTATTTGAGCAGGCATCACATTTTCTGAAGCTCCAGAGTCAATAATGCAATTACTCAACCTAAAACCATAAATGTATATTGATATAAAGAAAGGCTCTGGTTTCATAAATGGATTTTGTGAGCTCGAGGGATGATCAATAGTATTAGAGAAAATCTAATTTTTGGAATTGGCTTCAATATCATTGGAAACCTGAGAATTGTAATGCGATGGGGAGGGTTCTTGTTTAACATATTTCACCAATCTGTCTAACTTTGAGGGATTGAGTCTCAATTATTTAGCTTGTGAGATTTGAACTTTAGTATTATTACAAGACTCAACTATATCAAAATAATTAGATGACGAATAAGGTGATACCTCAACTTGCACACTGCCAGGGGCAGTTGATTCTTGTTCTTTTGTCTTTTCAAGATGTATTTTGGGACTACCGAGAAAGTGTCCTAATCAGCCTTGGCACGTTGTACCCTGGTAAAGACAACATAGTTGGGATCATCAAGTCTGACATGTAGCTCTTCTCATGATCCTATATCCACTACAAATTTGAAAAAGTTCATGTCGGCATCCTAAGATGAACTAGATTCCTCTACATATGGCTCTAATGTATGCTCATTTGTTGTAAGAATTTTCATAATTATAATCATCTCAAGATAGGTAGCTCCATCATGATCAGAAGTCAAATGGAAGTTATAATGATTCATCTTACTTGAAGAAGGACCTCAATTTCTAATCTTTGATTTGGGGCTAGCAGTGCAAGTGTTTTATTTGGAGCTCCTTGATAATTTATGGGAACATCTTGATATGGGCCTATGAAGAATTCTTTGGCATTTTTATTTTAAGAGTAATCAAGTCATTAGCTAATCTTTGAATGACTAGTTCAGTAGAATTCACCGGCAATAGTTTATGATTTTGCAGCTCTTTTTTCCATTTCTCGGAGACTATCAAATCATCCTCTATAGATACTACCTTTGTTTGTGCAACAACTATATCAGTAGCACCTTCCCTTTTAATAATAAATCTCACATCTGGTGGAAGGGTGTTAATGAACATATCTTTTAATAATTCAGCCCTAGGTCTCATATTAGCAGAAATCTTTTTAAACAACTTTTTAAATTTGGCCACAAAGTCTCTCATTGACTCATGGACTTCTTTCTTCATTGAACCCAATTAGGAAGCCAAAAATTGATCATTTTCTACAGCTTTAAATCTGTTCTCAAAGCTTGTTCTCAAGGTAGCCCAATTATTGATAGAACCATTAGGGAGAGGATAAAACCAATCCAAAGCAACTTTTGTAAAAGACTTTGCAAAGAGTCTCATAGCAACATCTTCATGTTGAATTGCAAGAATGGATGAGGCAACAAAGAAAGCCTTTATATGTTCATTAGGAGAAAATTTTCCATCTCCATTGAATTTAGGTATGATTTTCCCTCAACCTATGGACAAGTCATGAAGTTGTGCATTTGCCCCAAAGGTAAGAGGACCTATAACGACCCCCCATGGGACTAGTTGTGCCATAATCAAAGGAAAGTGTATTTGTGCAGGAAGAGTTGTACCAAACAAAAGAAGGCTTTGACAAGATATCTTTGAAACTCCAGACACAATAGGTTTAGAGGGAGGAGGAGAGGATGGCCTGCTAATGGACCTAACCTTTCGAGTGGGAGGAAAATACAAGAAATCAACAGTTTCCAAGAACTCAAAATCTTTATCTGCAATTATTTTTTTCTTATCGCTCCTAGTATATCTTTTGGAAGCCAGCTTTAAAAAAGACATAGATAGGCTTGTAGAGTCACCAACTTTTCATTATTACTGATTTTGAGGAGGGTTTTTCATATTATTTACCTGGTTTCTAGGGGGTTGTGTAGGTAGAGCTCTTACTCTTCCAGCTGGAGGTGGGACATTTTCTATAAACACAATCTCCCGAGCATGCTCAAAACACATAGCATTTTCTCTAATGATATCTTTGAGTTCTTCTTCTTCCAACACTTCATTAACTCTATGATATTGTTGGTTATTTCTCCTTTATTTCCAAGCAAGCAATCTAAGACCAGTCACTATATCTTCTTGATCTTCAACCAACCAATCTATGATAGGCTGAAGGACAGGGGGAAAATGTTTATGAAGAACCATTACTATGCACCTTACAGAAATTCATCATGTAATAACAATAATCTTTATTCTGAGTTATCCCCAATGGAGTCACCAAAAATCTATTGGTTGACAGATTTATCACCTGACTCTATTTTCTCACACCCAATAGAGGTGACAAATGTAACCACAGTTGAATCAATAATGATAAACTTTTCTAATTGATCCTCTACTTATTTTAAAAGGTGGCAGCTACCTTATTTTGATATCCAATGAATGGCTTTTAACTAAAGATGTTTTTAACCAGAAAGCAAGCAAAGGAAGAGGCTTTTAACCAGAAAGATTTAAAGGTATGGATAGAAAACATGTAACAAAACTGAAATAATCATGACCAACTATAGAATCAAAACCACCACAACATCTTTATTCATAGATAAATCATACTATAGTGATATTATAGTTTCAAAATAATAACCATTCCAATGATAGATCACTCACAAGAGAAATTTCAAGATAAGCAGAAATAATTCATACACCATAACTCAAAGATTATGAATGCATAAATCCACCATAGCTTTCTATATCAAAATATCATAAAATATTAAATCTAGATAATAAAGTTTTTGTGCTCTAATGAGAAAATCAAAGTTTTCCCAAAAGATCTAGAACTATCAATGAAACCCCTATTTAAAGCATTACCAATAGTTTCAAGTAACTGTTTCTTGAAAGAAACCATACAAGAATAAAAAGAGTCTTAAACTTAGAAAAGAGCCAAATAAAATAACGTATCATGAAATATTTAAAGATAAACTACTTCCAATTCTCTTGCTTAAGTCTTTTTGCCTTCAATAGACACGACCGCTTCTTTCTGCAAGGCTTCCTCCTATTCTTTCATCCTGGCTTTATAATCTTTGTACCTGGCAACAATTGCGAGTATCTCCTTAATTCTAGGAGTCATGGTGATTTATAATCCAATTCTCATTCTAGATAAATCTGCTTCAGACTCATCTATAGTCTGAGATCTCCTATTTGCCTCAACTTTGAAAGAATCAAGATAAACCTGTAACCTCCCAAGCCTTGAAAAGGATTCCTTAGTTGAAGCAGTGGGGTCTGCAATCTCTTTTCTAAACACTTCTCTAAACCTTAGGCACCCTTCCCTAGTATCTAGCATATTCTCATCAAACTCATCTGTGATATCAATCTTCAGATCATGACAATTTCCTTTAATTTAAACTAATAGATCCAAAAATTTCTCGAGGACTTTAGAGATTTCATTTACCAATCTATCATACACATCTGATTTCCAATTAAGTGAATCAAACCAAGAAGAGTCTAATTCCTTAGGGTCACTTACAATCTATTCACTGACCAACTTCGTTCGATCCATGAAAATCAACTCTTTTATCTCTTGGGAGAGAACATAGAGACTGCTTTGATCTTTTCGAATTTGTCTTAATTCTATTATTAATTCTTCACTCTTTTCTACAACCTGAGTATAAAAAAGCATAGAATTTCTTATAAAAAGAGAAATTTCTTGAGACATTTCATCAATCCACTCATCGACAAATCTTGAATAACAAATATTTCACCTGATTGGCTACATAGCAAATGCATATATATCCACTCCTTGAGAGCTTGAAGCTTCATTGGATATGGAAGAAGGAACCAAAGAGGAGATGAAGTTCTTCAAATCAAGGACTTTTGATTGCAAATTCACCTTCTCCTTCCTTTCTTCTTTTACACACTTAATTAAACCATTGAAAAAATAATTGGCATGATATACATCACCCTCCAATGTTTGAGGTCCCATGTCCACATGTGTGATCTTATAATCTACTTCAATTGTCTCATTATCATTCAAGTCGTTGATGGGCTCTGCAATTTCCAATACTTGATTACCAGAGGTTGGATCTATCAACACCCTTGACATTTTTTGTGCTTTCTTTGGTCTTGAGGAGGACTAGAATAACTTTGCAAATGTATCAATTCCAATAGTTGATGTAGGGGTGTACTTTATTTTCTTCTCCAAAACCTTTTTCAACCACACAGGGGAAGCTTCTACCAATGTAGCATCCTTGTTTCCATGTACAATTTCTTTTATTTCAGTAGGGAGGATGGATATACTCTCTCCCGGGGAAGAGGGTACTTTAGACAAAGGAGGCAATGTATTGTCCTCAACAATATGATGGAAAATGGCATTAGAATCTTCCAAAGAAGACTTCACCTTGTTGGCCTTTCTTTTAGAAACTGAAGTGGATACATTATCTTGCTCACATGCCAATTTCAACTTGGTTGTCTCCTCAGGTCTTTCACCATCTCCTCCAAACTATGAATTATCACTGGAAGACCTGATAACCAATTTTTCTAATGATGTAGTTACCGTAATAGCTAGAGTAGACCTTTTTTCATTCCTTTGAGAAGATCTTGGCTCTTGGGTAGATCCAACAACCCACTTCCATTTTCCCCTCAACCAATCCTAGGTTTTATGTAACATTGGAGTGGCTCGTACATTCATGTTAAAGGCCTCATTCTTGCTCCAGTCTATTTTAGAATGAGATTTATCTGATAGAGCATCATATTCAAGATCAATAATTACTGAATCATCAATGACATCTTTAGGAATTTGAATTGAAAGACCATACAACTTAATCTATTGGATGAAGATGAGGTTTTGAAAAGAGATCAAATGAGGTTAACCCTCTAATAGATTAAGTTGTATGGTCTTTCAAATATTGGAGATTATATTCTTTAAGAACTTTCTCAGCACTCTTTGCTACTTGATTGTTCTTGCATGTAAAAGAGGGAGTAGCTAGCGGGAAAGGATAACCTTTCTTCCCCATGTTCATATATTTTACATTAACCAAAGCCATGGAACACAGATGGAAGGTTGTCGTTCACTGAAAATTGACCAGTTGCTCATTTAAATGGAAACAAATTACCCTAGCCCAGTCTATGAACATATTTTCATCATAAATAACCAGAATGAATTGACACATCCAATCTTCAAAAGGCTCAAAATGCACATTCCCAACCAGACGATGCAAAAGAGCAATGGCATCTGCAATTTCTTCTTTAAAATGGGTTCTTTTGAGCTTGGCTAGTAATTGAGACTTACCTCTCTTTTCGGACTTCAACCAACCCTTGGCAGTTGAATTATTGCACCAATCTTCCTTAGTCCTAAAAAATTTATTGGCTGCAGCAACTAACATTTATTTTATATGTGCCTTCTCAGGAATTCCCAACGCATGATAAATCGCTTCTGGAGAGATTCTATCAATAATGGTTATGTCTATAGCTTTGATTTCTCATGTTCCTGGTATATATCTTGTCGCATAGGCACTAACCAAGTCCACACTTAAGATGGCTTCAAGGAATCATGCAGCATGAGCTAACCCACTTTCTAATAGCTTCACACCGATAGAAGATTTTCTATCACTTTCCAGTCGTGTCTAGAATTCATCCAACCTGAAAGATCCCAAGTTTGTATCTCTCACTCCTAGCCAATGGTTTCCAATTTTGGATTGCATGAGCCCTCAGTGAACAAAAGAAAACTTGCTCACCTTGAAAAATATTGTAGAGAGAAAATATAAAAACGAGAACCAAAATGAATAAATGTTCACCACCCTTTAATGCGAGAATGATAAGACACACTTTTGGTACTAAATAAATGCAAAGCCTTATTTCAATTCTCTGTAAGGCAACCCTCGAAGTTGGTGCACTTCACAAAAAGATCTTGATAAGACATCTCTAGGTTGCTTTGTACACCTCAATAAATATGTAGACGGTACATCAAAATGTGTGAATGAACAACACATCACCTTGTCATGAAATAATGAAACTTTACAACTCAAAATTGGGAGTTATGAAGTTTTTGAAACCGCCAACTCAATGATAATACAAAGGATTGACATGCTTGATGCCAACTGGGAAACAAGTAGAACAATCGGGTGGTTAGATAAAATAGGAACCTGACGACTTGGACTTAAGAACATTGGACACCAAACATATGAGTTTTGAAACTTGGGTGATCTGCAACAAGAAGTTATAAAATGAAAGGAACCCGCGACAAAGGCAAAGGATAAGGACAATAACTTAGACTTAGGAAAAATAATGGGAAAACAAAAACCACGAAAGCAGAGATTGAAAACGTTCATGAAAAAAAAAAAACCATATGTAACAAAGGACAACTATTTAATTGATGAACTAAACCAAACTTGACATCAAGCACAAGTAAACTGTGAGTATTTTGAAACCTGAATTGTGGAGAAAGAAGCCTCTTTTCCCAAGTGGAAGCCAGTGAGAGTTTAACCAGCCAGTGCATTTGAAGACTCAAGGGAGGAGCCTTTGAAGGATACATGTTAAGATGAATAGAATTAGGAATAACCTTTACAGCTTGAAAATCAAGCACAACAGACCAATAAACAAAAAATGACACAACTGAATCCCTTGATTGAGTATAATTGACCAATGAAGTCTTAAAAGCTACATGTAGATTCACCTCCTGATTGAAATCCTCCTTATCAAAGATAACCAATTCCTTGCGCAATTTTGAATGACCAACAGACTTTGCAGAATTCTTAATATCATTACCCAAGTTAGAATCAGAGCAAACACCTATATCCAAATCTTCCTCTCAATCATAACTTGGATGAACAGGGCAATTTCATTTAAAACATATTAGAAGTGGATCCTCAAAGATAAGAGACTATTTCCAAGGTTCATGCTTCAACTTGATATTCAATACTGACATGAGAGGTTTTGAAACATTAATAAGAATACAAACCCTAACTGGCATTGAGGGCTTTTTAAAGAACTACAAATCCTGATGAATGAAAATGCCCAATTGATTACCTAACAACTCAACAAGATGAGTTTCCCTATATTCAAGAGACAAGCCTTGAAACTAAATCCAAAATAGTATGAATTTAATCAAGTTTTGTAGAGGATAAAATTTTGGAGTCCATAAAGAAGTAAATAAACCATATCCTTCACACATTCAAGATTTCTTTCTAAAAACAACATTTTTATCATCTTTGGAATAAAAAATGACAACAAAAAATCCTTCTCCTATGTCAAGATAAAAACCCTAGGAAGCACCCTCCCAAGTTTGAAATACCCAATCTTGCAAGAAATTAATAATAGGGGAAAATTTCAAGAACTTACATATAAGAGATTTTTCCTAAAGATCAAGAACTTGAGGCTGCAATAATTCATCATTGAGAGTAACATAATTATAATGATCACCATGAGTAGAAGATGGGTCTTTCTAAATTTTGGGAATCCATCTCAAACCTTGACGAGTCGTATAGCCTTTATCAAGACCAGATAGTCAATTATCAGAAGCCTTCAAACTCAAAAAATCCCTAGGATTCAAAGAACATCTAGGATTCTTAATAGGGATAGAGTTCAAAAAAGAAGCTGGATTTGAAATGAAAGGCTTAGGATTAAAAGCCCATGGGTGAGAAATAGGAATAGAGTTAGGAAAAGAAGCTGGGTGCAAACAATTTGGATTGAAAAGGACTCGTTAGAGCCAAAGGGAAAGCCCCAATGTTTGCGGGCTGATTTTTCCTCCCCATCCTCGAGTCCTCAATTTTCAATAAACTAATTAAATAATTTACCATTTTTACACATAATTCACTTTTTGATAATATAAATATTTAATTAGAATTACATTATAAAGTCTTAGCTTTTCAATTAACGTGTTATATGCTTGCAAACCCAATTAAGAGTCTACATGGCCATTGAAATAAAAGCAAAACTTTATGGTAGCTCATCTATATAAATCAATTTCAATCTTGAAATTAATATCTATTTATGTTTAATCTATCACCATATGTTTTTGTCATGCAAGAATGTACAATAGCTACATATTTGTGGACTGCACCCACAAAAGTCCTAATTTGAAATTATTTACTTTTACATGCATTGTGCCTCCCTATTGCTAACTATAATCAAATTTACTATTCTCCATGTCTAGAAAAAAAAGCCTCAATTCAAAAATGTATTCCTTACGTGGAACACATGAACAATGTGTGCCTGAGATATTTTTAAGAATAATTTCATCTTTTTTGTGGGGTTTAGGCAATGGTTGTGTAAAGAGTTTATCCTTCATATAGACAATTGAAAAGGTTGGATGGTTTGGATTATCATATGGTCAATATCAATGTAGTTGAGAGCTTTATTATTTTCACTGTGTAGTTCTTATATTAATGTGAATTTACATAAAAAAAAATTAAAAAAATTAAATAATTATCATTAACAATTATATATTTTAAATGTGAAAAAGGTGTGAGAGTAAAAGTAAATAGAGATATGTGAGTGAGTACAAATAGAAAGAAAAAAAATGAGTGAACAAGTAAGAGAGATCTTCTAGTGTGGTATCCAAAAACCAACTTGAAATAAGGAGTTAGGATGGAGTAATAGTTAGGTTTGGAGATTGGTTGGCATTAGGGAAAGAATAGGAAAGATAGAGTAGGGCACAAATATGTCAAGAGTATAAGTAAAATTAATATATTTGAATGAAATTGGGAATAGTGAAGTTATTTTATGTCCATAAGTAGACCAATGTAGAGTAGGAGGTTTTCAAAAGAGTTTTGTTTCACAAGGACTAAATGCTAGAGGAAGAAGCAAGTTTTAGATTATGAAAAGTTGAGGAAGTGTCCAACTTTTAATAGGAAGAAACAATGCCCTAATGTTGCATCAAGGGCCAAATCTATTATATTGGAACAAAGGGTAAATAGATGTCAATACTCTATTAAGAAGGATAAGGAGACAACCATAAATACTATATTTTTATTGTGAGATGTATGAGTTGCTAAGTGTTGGTAGGAATGAGGTGTTTCATCTAGCTAGTTCACCTAATAGGTCGTATTCATAGCTTAAGTTTACTTACACAACAACACAATAGGTAATTAGCACCAAGTTTTGCGTTGGATTTTAGTGTATTTGAGTTCATGAATTGAACAATTTGGCTAGCACTCAACCTGGTGCAAATAGGCATGGTAAGTTCAGCGTCGATTTTTGTGCCAATGTTTTTTCTAGATTTAGCATCGGATTGAGCATTGTCTTTAGTGCTGAAAAATCACAGTGCCCCCGTTAGCACCTAAAATAGCGTCGGGAAGCAACGTCGGAAATTGCACCGAAATAGGTGCCCAATTTGGCTCTTGGTTTTTCTTCCATCTCTACTACCATTTTTGCTTCTAGTTTTTCTTCCAATTTTTCTTTCGATTTTGCTTCCAAGTTTGCTTCTAGGTTTTCTTCGAGTCTTTCTCCCAGATTTGCTTCTAGTTTTCCTTCTAGTTGTTGGAAATTTGTGCCTCAATCTTGTTGGTTTATATCACGTTGGTCTGAGGACTTCATGTGTTCAAATTATTTCTTGTCACCAAGACTCTGTCTGGTCAGTGGGACTCTTGGGGGTGTTCCGATCATGGCCCAATGGGTCTGGCTTGGAGGCATGCTTATCGGTTGGCGATCACTATTGGTAGAAGACTTTGTGTTGTTCCACCAATGTGTCGATGCAATGAGCTTTGCCTTCATCAGCAGATTGTTCTCATATCGGCGGGTGACATTTCATGTCCCACCGATATGCCAATAATGTGTTGAGCAGTTGAAGTGGGACCAAGCGGTGATGAACCTAATCAACGCATGTGGTGGATTTGATTTGACGGTGCTCATCATGTTCTGTGCTCATTTGAGGCAAGTACTGATGAAAGCTTTTGAGTCGAGTGGAATTTCCCATGTGATGGACAAGTGTCAGCATCGAAAGTCAGTTTTGTGCAGGCTAGAGGGAATATTGGATATTCCCTCCTCGATGCCCCAGAAGTCCATGAGCGGTGGACACATGTCTCGGTGGGCCTGGCTACGGTGGCGGTTACCTCATGACTGCGGTTTTATTGGCTGGAAGTTATGTGGGATTGGTTGGCTATTTGGCAGTTGTTTGGCTAACTTCCATACCATGAGGGCTTTGCCATTTGTCTTGCGATAGTGCGGTTTACTGCCTTACCTCGGAGGTTTGATGTATGGCTAGTGATGGAGCTCAGGGATTTATTGATTGATCTGCTCGATTTTCAAGTGGTGGATGAATGGCGTCATGACATGTGGTGCGATATCATTTGTTGATTTACATCACTATTGTAAATCAACTGTTAGTGATCAAAATTTTTGGCACATGTCTCGAGGGTTTGATCAGAGTGCAAATTGATTGTAGGGCGGCTCGATGTCTGCTGCAAGGGTTGTGCACGAAACCTAAGATGGTGAAGCTTGTCGGTGGGGTAATTAATACCCTAATAGTTGTTGGTTGAATAAAAAGGGAAAAGTTTGATTGAAAGGAAAGAACTGATCATGTTTGTGTGTTCCATTGGTATGTGAAGAGCGTTGTAACCATGAACACTGAGACACACATAACTGAGAAGATGTGAAATTGAAGAGGTCGTGAGGCTATGTCGGCTGAAAGGTTGGCTATGTGAGTGGGCTGGTGAGATAAAATGAATCTGCACTGTATTTCATGTGTGGACATTGTAACAGTGTGAGGATTTTTTTTGTGATGTTTCTTGCATTCTCTAGATGAAAGAAGATGTAACTCCTATAAAGGCTATGAGCCTGAGATTGTATTGTAACTGTGTTTGTTGTTTAATAAATCAATGGCTAGATCTTTTAGTGGGTGGGGTTTTTAACCCGAAAGGGTTTTCCCCATGTATATCTATGTGTTCATTAGTTTGTCTTTCATGTTGCTAGATTATGTGAATTGAATCTGTGCATATGTGTTGAATTTGTTATTTGTCTACATATATTTTTCTCAGAAGGATTAATGGGGGAAACAATTGTGTTTGTTTCACTTTATGGCATAGTATTTTGTGTCTTTGGGGTGATTTGAAGAAATTAAAATCACCAAAGGCCTTGTTCTTCTTAGATATTTTTCTAAGTTGACCCATCCTTCCCCAACACTAGTTTTGCTTCTGGTTTTTTTTCCAAGTTTTCTTCTAGTTTTGCTTCCATTTTTGCTTCCAGTTTTGCTTCCAAGTTTGCTTCTAGTTTTGCTTCCAGTTTTTCTTCCGGTTTTGCTTCTAGTTTTTCTTATGGTTTTGCTTATGGTTTTGCTTCCAAGTTTTCTTTTAGTTTTGCTTCCAGTTTTTCTTAACTAATTTAATTATTTAACTCATATGATTAAATAACAATATAATTATTGTAACTTGATCATCATCTATAATTAAAACAAGTGAGTCAAATATCTATAATTTAGTTGAATTTGACAACATCCATCCTAAGTAGTAAATTAAAATCATCATACTTAATAAATATCCATCCAAAAATCATCGACCACTTTTAATATATATAAATTGACAAGTCAATACTGATAAGATCATCATCATATATAACTAAAACAAGTGAAATTCAAAAATGCTAGTACATCAAAAACATGTCAAAATGATACATGTCCAATAGTCGATATAAGTGAAAATGATGCATGTACAAATGATATAAATAAAATTGATAAATTATGTAACTCAAATTGTTACAAATCAAGATGATACATGTCTAAATGATAAAGTGAAAATGATACATGTTAATATGATACAACTCAACAATATAGTACTATAACCCATGAAAATGATACATATAATAGTAACCATGAAAAGAGTCATCATAACGACATATCAACAATGATCGATGATGTAGTCTATATGATCATGAATGTCATTGGCTACTATCACCAACTATCTCATCATCATCATCATCATCATAATCATCATCATCATCATCATCATCATAATCATCATCATCATCATCATCATCATCAACAACAACAACATCATCATCATCATCATCATCATCATCATCATCGTCGTCGTCGTCGTCGTCGTCATCGTCGTCATCATCGTCGTCGTTGTCGTCGTTGTCATCATCATTGTCATCGGCCTCGGTGTCTTCCCTGTTTGCATCATCATCATCCTCTGCCATGTGATTTGTACTGGCAAAACCAATATTTTGTGGATCTATATCATGTTGAGGATCATCTTGATCTTCTGGAAGACCCATATTCTGCAAAAAAAATATTTAAAATGAAAAGTTATTATTTATTTCATCTAATAATTTATTAAATTTTGTTATATATCTAATATTAAAACATATGAGATGAAACCATAGTCATATTACATCATATCAAAGTGCACATACCATAATAAAATTTCAAAAAAGTTATAGCTAATACTGGTGAGTCAGGAGAAACTTCAGCTTTCAAAAATAAAGCCAATGAGGCTAGCAGACTTGTGGATCAGGCCAACATTCAGTCGAAGAGGAAGAAATATGACTAGAACTCTAGAGGCCCATCATAATGGATTTTAGTATTCAACCATGAGAGTAGAAGAGAGAGCTGTTATCATGTATCAAAACATTAAGCATGCATTCTTCCAGCCAACGGAGAAGGAGATGATCACTTTGCTTCATCCTCATTTGCATAACCATATCACAACATGGGAACCAAGAAGACCAAGGATGTCAAGTTTTATGTGGAGGTAATGGATGTGGTCCAAAATTTAGGAGGGGCAAGAAGGTCAATGTATGATCTTGATGAAATTGAGGAAGAACAACAAGAGAGGGACAGGAAAAATAAAATCAATACAAAGTTTCAAGGATTTGTCAAGCAAGTAAGAGAGCTATGGGAGTAGCCTCATCTAAAATATTTTGAACTAGAGTTTGATATACCATTTAGAGAGCTTTTTTTTCATGGATTTCCTTTCAAAGCCTCTGCTTTTATTGTTATGGTAAATTGTTTGGTAGAGTTGTTGGAATTACCTTTCTTAATAATCACTATTAGTGAGATTGAGATTATTAACCTTGAGAGAGTAGGACTTGGGAAAGGCATTTGATATAATGGCTATTGTTTTCAAAGACTTCACACAGATGTACTCCACATCGATGCCATTCCTCAATCTTCACTTGATGCCATCAAGGAATGGCTAAACTCCATGGATATAAAGTATTATGAAAGCAGTATGAACTTGAACTGGTGGTCAATTTTGAAGAGTATAATAGATGATCCAGATCAATTTATTGAATATGGTGGTTGGGAATTTTTGAATATGGAAGCTAGTGATTTTGATTCTGATAATTCAAAAGATTTAGATCAAGGATATGAACCCTCTGATGTAGAATAGGAATCATAATCAGATTTCATGTAGCCACCATCAAGAGTGTTACAAGCCAACAAGATGGAGGGAATTCTTATATAAGGATAATTTTCAATGTTGCAGGTATTGGCTTTAATGCCAACCACAATGGAAACATTGAAATTCCCTAGCAGTATTTATGTTAAGGGAATTTCCTTTAGATGCAAGGATTCAAATCACATAAAACATGTGGTAAAAATGATTAAATCCCAGAGATGATCTATAGAAATGAAAGAGTCTGAAAAGGTAGAGAGAGCTACACTGGTGACTCAGGAGAAACTTCAGCTTTCAAAAAAAATCCGATTAGGCTAGCAGACGTGTGGATTAGGCCAACATTTAGTGGAAGAGGACGAAAGATGATTGGAACTCTGGAGGCCCACCATAATGGATTTTGGTATTCAACCATGAGAGTAGAAGAGAGAGTTGATATCATGTATCAAAATATTAAGCATGCATTCTTCTAGCCAGTGGAGAACAAAATGATTACTTTGCTTGATTTTCATTTGCATAACCATATCATGGCATGGGAGCCAAGAAGACCAAGGATGTCCAATTTTATGTTGAGGTAATGGATGTGGTCCAAAATTTAGGAGGGGAGATCTTGATGTATGCCAAGATGCATAAATTCAGATGAATTAAGTTCACCTACATGTTTTCCAAAGTTTACTTCCAAATTTTATGACTATTTTTCTTGATTGTTATATTTTACTTACAAATTTGAATTTTTTTTCTAGTCATTTTGATGAGGATATATTCACCCAATGTGTAAGAACCTTTTGTTTATATCACAAGCATATGTGGGTTGCAAGAATTTTGATTATCCATGGTATACAACTATGTCGTCTCACATATTGGATCTTCTATTTCAATGTTTTCTATGGCCTTCTCTGTTTGAGGTAGCACCTGACAATCCTACCTCCTTTCCTTAGCTGAGAAGTGGATTTAAATTTGGAAATACTGCACTTTAAAACTAGCTATGGTTTAAGGAGAGCTATTCTAGCTTTGTTGTTGACACCCTCAATCTTCAACAAGGACTTAGATGTATGGACTGAAATGCAAGCTTTCAAACTTAGATTTGAATGTGCATAATTTGATTGATTATGGTTTTCATAGGTAGTTGTCTTTACATGACTATTCTGGATTGTCAATATGGGTTATAGTGACTACATCCTTATCAAGTTTGGCTACCCTTATTCAAAATTCCTTGGTCTTTGGACTCAATAAAAATTTGTGCATTATTATTCCATATTTGTAACATGTAGGAAATTTAAGTGGTACAAAATTTAGAAATTTAGTACCGTCATCCAAGGAAAACTTACAGATGGTGTATCAAGAACAAAAAAAGTTCTTTTATTAGGTTTAATGATTTCTTCCCCCATGCTGTTGATATTTTCCCCAAAACATGTTTTTTTAATTATTTCAACGCATCTCAAAATTCAATGTATTGATTAACATTTGTTACGCATTTCAATTGTTTCTACAAATGATGCATATATGTTAACTCTATTAGTGTTGTTACTTCGATAGTTTGACTTCTATGACAACCAGCCATTAGGCCATTGTGTGCGGGAGCACGTTTGTGTTTTTAGTTAGCTTTTTTGGATAGCTCTACTGGGTGTTGAGGACATTCCAATTATCTTTTGAATGTTAAGAAGTCAGAGTTTCAAGGATTTGTCAAGTGAGTAAGAGAGCTATGGGAGCAGCCTCATCTAAAAATTTTAAACTAGAGTTTGATATACCATTTAGAGAGCTTGGGTTTCATGGAGTTCCTTTCAAAGCCTCTACTTTTATTATTCCTACATAAACTATTTGGTGGAGTTGGTGGAATTAACTTTCTTAGTAATCACTATTTGTGAGTTTGAGAATTATTAACCTTGAGAGAGAACTTGGGCAAAAGGCATTTGATATGGATATTGTTTTCAAAGACTTCAAGTGGGATGTACTCCGCATGTACACGATTCCTCAATCTTCGCTTCATGGCATCAAGGAATGGCTGAACTCCATGGATATAAGGTATTATGAAATTAGAATGAACTTGAACTAGTGGCCAATTTTGAAGACTATTACAGATGATCCAGATAAATTTATTGCAGATAGTGGTTGGGAATTTTTGAATATGGAAGCTAGTAATTCTAATTCTGATAATTCAGAAGAGTCAGATCAAGGATACAAACCCTCCGATGTAGAAGAGGAATTATAATCAGATGAGGAAGGTTCATAAGATGAATCTCTTGTGGATTCAGAGGAGGACAAAGAAGAAGAAGAATATTCTGAAGAGGAGGAAGGTAAAACATGGGATGAATTCTGACAGTGAAGATAAGGAAAGGTGGCAATGAAAGATAAAAGCTATAGGGAAGTCTCGGGCACCTGATATTAGAGATTCAAGAGGAATGCCTACCAAGAGGCAAAAAGTTAGATGAATTAAGTTCATCTACATCCTTCTACTATTTATTCATGCACATAAATGGTCATCTTGTAATCATAAGATTTGAGCTCTATTTACTCATCCTACGCATCAATAAACGACTCAACACAAGAGATGCAAATTGACATATTAACATAATAATATACAACTAGGTTATTGAAACTCAACTATTGATACCTCGTTCTACATCCAGATTACAAAATTGTTCCACTTTTTGTTTTGTAACATATTCTTTTCAAATTACTTTGGATAGTGGCCATATTTCTCCTCCTATCAAAACATGGCACATGGACTAGTTAAACTAATTAATATGCAATCATTTACTTTTTCCAAGGAAATAAAAAAATATATCATTTAAAATATTAAATATACTTACAAATGTATAGATCAAGGCTTGTAAACCTTTCTGGCCACTGTGATATGTGGCATAAAGTTTCTCAAGCCTAGCCTTGGAGGCCTTGTCCTAAAACATTACTAATTCAATTTAATTATGCACAAATAAAATTTAAATATCGTTTAATAAATTTGATATAATCTTATGAGAAAATTCAAATACCTATTTACTCTCCTCACTAGACTTCCTCCATGCATCAGACTTCTCATATGCTTTTACAAGCTCTTTCCATACTTTCACACTTACATCAATTGGCCTTCTTTTTTGCCTTAGCTCTGGAGGGATTTTTTTATCTTCTTTGTTTGGTTGCACAAAAATATCTTGAAGTTTTGAGACATTTGTAGCTTTATCTTCTTTATAGGCCAACTTGTGCCAAATTTAGTCTCCATGTCATGGATAACTTCTTTTTTTAGTTGCATGGGTATCTATGAGAATGGAAAATGTAGATAGTCTTTGAACCATTGAAGGCATGATTCCTTCAACCTATTCACAAATGTTTTCCCAGCATCTGTCATTGGGACTTCCCTCGAAACCACCTCATATTCTATCTTCGTATTGTAGCTACAAATGCAAGATTGATAACATGGCATGGTGGAAGAAGTATGTGTCCCAGGAGTGGCTGGGACATTGGAAGTCTCTCTTCCCTATCCCACATTCTTAGAGTTTATTGTCACTGATTTCCTCCTCGATGTTTTTCTTGATCTAGGACTGGTTGGGGAATCAATTGATTCCCTTTCACATAATTGATATATTTGCAATGTTTGAGGGGTGTTAACAGATTTTTTTTCTATGTATCTGGCAAGCATTGTCCTTCCACATTAACCAATTTGTTCACTGCCTCTACCCCCAATATGGAAGCCAATTCCTCCTTCTTTGTCAATCCCGTGTCTCTTTTATATATATATATATAAATTATATTTCTTCTTTTAAATTTAGAAATAAGAAACTAAAACCTACAATTCCTCTTTATCTTTATCAGTCTCATGTCCCTATATATATATATATATATATATATATAAATTATATTTCTTCTTTTAAATTTAAAAATAAAAAATAAAAAAATAAAATTCAAAGAAACAATGGAAACATTTACAAATCTATAAAGTGACAATGAATTACCTCATTATGGCCAGAGTCTGCTGACAATGTTCACTTCCTTCTATTGCTTGAGATTTTGAGGTGACCTAGGGAAAATTATTTTTGTCAAGTTTGTGGAGGAAAACGTACACACTGTCAGGTATGAAATTTTTTGTCTAGTTTGTGGTATGAAAGTTTTTTTTTGTGGGAAAATATGTTCACTGGGTTTGCTTAGTGTTGATAACCTAGGGAAAATAAGTTCACTGGGTTTGATTAGTGTTGATAACCTTACTATGGCGTGACTAGGAAAAACCAAGTGGTTTTTGTGTTTATTTTCAGCAGTTGCTCAACAATGACCGACCCAATTCCCATATTTGCAAAGCAGTTCACTATTTCCTTGATACCCAGGTTAGGGAAATAATACAAAGGCATCCTCACTTCGTGCTATAATATTTTGAGCCAAAGCTCAAATGGGTAGGGTAATTTTTTTATTGGTTTCTTAAAGGTTTTACAGTTTATAATGATGGGACAATTTAGAGGTTGACTGGACAAATCAAGCCACAGACCAATAAACAATCACAAATTCAAATGCAAAACAAAGAGCAATAAACAATCATGAATTCAATGAAGAAAAAAATTTGTAACCTTACCTATGGTGTCGCAAACTAAATCTAATTTCTCATCAGTTTCTGGTAGCACCTTGCCCTCTTCCTTCGCATGATGTTTTTCCCTTTTTTGTCATCTGATTTCTTCCTTCACACGGGAATTTTTTTAAAAATTTATTTTGATTAAGTAGTTGGTGCTCTAGTAGATGTTAGTGAATGCCAATTTTAGAGTTGAATTTTGGCCATCAATGTAATCTATTTGGGGCGCCTAAGGCGGCGCCAAGTGCACCTAATTGAGCGCCTATCATTGTTTTATAGTGACTATTTTCATTTTTGTGTATCATAGGATCTAGAGTGTTGGAAATAATTCTAACTCCTGCCTTGTTTTTATTACCAACTCTATCTTGTTGCTTGTAATAACCCACCGTGCTAACCCCAAAGGACAACCTAAACTAACAAATTTTTGCACAATTTTTTTTTTTGAAAGGAGAACATTACACTAGTTGCACATATTACATGTAAAGAAATTAAGCAATTACACTATCAACTACGTCCCCTAGGGTACATGCGATGACATTACAAAACCTAAAATCATACTATATTGATAACGAATGAACCAAGATTACATTATACACCATCAATAAGAAACATCCACAGATGACAATTCAACATAACAAGATTAACTTAATTCCGATAACCATAACATACTATTATCTTGAGGACTCAATGGAGCATAATTCCATAGATACAACACATTGAATAACAGCTACAACAAATCATCAACCACATAAGGTTTACAAGGTGCATAATACATTACATCGTTTGAGAATTACAATAATACAAAAGTGATCCCCAACATGAACAAGAACAATATAATATGATAGGGTAATACAACTAAAAAGAAGAATACAATTGATAAGACTGGATCCATCTATGACACAACTCTGAAGTCACCCTAAGTGGCACCAATCTCCACATCTCGATCCTCGGCTGGGGACCCAATGGGGTGCATAGCACGTTCCAGCCGACCATGTGGACCCGAAGGCCCACCCCCTGTGCTAGGAGATGACAAGAAAGGACCCATGACCAAGATAGTCAAGCAGAATGAATCCCAAGACCAAAATATAAGGTCAACCAAAACATAACATACAACAATCTCAACGACCACTTATAAGGTGACTGCTTCCAGAGGCATACAAAAGAAAAATAGTGAATACTATGGGAGAGTATCTTTGCATGGTCCTAATACAAAACTTTACAACAATCAGAGGTGTACCAAACTTATAACACAAAACTTTACCGGTTTGAGTACAAATACGAGGCATGGACCATCTCGCCAAACAACCATAACAAGAGGAAAACTATGAAATGGGGTAACACCCGCAAGAGTTCAAAATCAAACATTTCAAAATCAAATCAAAGAAATCCAACATACACCCATTACCCAATTCCTTAGGAAGCTTATAACACCAACTTTCATAAAATCCCAACTCAAGGGTACGCAAAAACTTGGGTTCCCAAAGAACTCACATCATGGCTTGGCTTATAAACTCATCAAAATAGAAAATAAATCAATCAAGACAACGCAAAAATCAAACTTTAACCTCCTAACACAGTTCCATGTAATGAAACTTAAAAGCATATTCGATACTCCACTTGTTTATACATTCCTATTTACTTTGACAAATAAACTAACTCAATAAGAACATGAAAGGATTACTCATTTGTTAATGATCTAACTTCAATGTTCACTTCCTTAATTATAAAGCTCAAATAAATCAAATCTCTCCTAGTAATTTTTAGATTATTAATATTTTATTTTATTTACACCTCTATATTGAAAACCCTTAACTAAAATAAAGAACTATGACAACCTACAGTATGTAACCCATCAAATTTCTCTTAATTTGTGATTCCTAGCATATGCATTTGTTTATTTCAAAATAAATAAAATTAAAACATAATATATACCTTTGTTACTTCAAAATAATAAATTTAATTAAAATGTAATATGTATATTTGTTTACTTTTAAACTGAATAAATTTAATTAAAACCTAACTTTTTCATTTGTTGACTCCACCTTAAATAAATCTTATTTAGCTCTAATAGAAAATCTTATTTAAATCTAACATAAAATATTATTTAAATCTAGTATAAACAATTTTACGCAATTCACAATCTAACAATAAGGATTTGTAAATAAATTTAACTTTAAATAACCTTAATTTAAAACTATAAATATATATATAAATTAAAACAAAAGCACATTCCAATATCTATGTCCAGCATTCCCAAAATAATCAGTTTATATTTAATATTTTCTTCCTTAAAAATAAATCACAATTCTTTACCCCAATATAAGATAACTAATTTATTTATCTTCGTTAAAAATTGAACTAAATATAAAGAAATCAATTTCTCTATATATATATTTCACATAAATCATTATATTTAACCGAATTAATTAAACAACCCTAGGTTTAAAACTAACAAAATACTTATTTATAAAACACCACACATACACATATAAGTACAGTTATTTTATATTAACTGAAAATGCAATTTACACAGTAGCAAATCAAATTCATTTCCACCAAAATAAACAAAGGATAATAATTAATCAATTCTATTTTATACACCAATCTCACTTAAGCTAATAATTAAACAAATATAAAATTGAAGCTAAATGAAACCCCAAACAAAGACTATATATGTATATGTGTGTGTATTAATTTCTTCAGAAAAAGAAACAAAACCACAAGTGAACGCTAATACCCCAAAAATGAAATTTGAAGGTGGTGACGGAGTTGAGTCAATCTCTCATTTGTAAAATGGATTCCTCCAAATTCCTCTCGGCTGTAAAATTCTTCTTAACTTTTACAGAGCCCTCTGCAGAGTGAAAACTAATTTTTTCTCTTTGACAATTCCCCGAATCCTCAATTCACTTTTCACCTGTTTTACCACCTGGAGGGTAATCTTTACATCTAGAAAAATCCTCCACCTAACTCCACTAACCTTTAATTTATTAATTCTTTCCATCCCGTAATAACTTTCTCCCTTTTGTTTTTTCTAATATTTTATCTAATGTCATTTTATTTAAATTATATATATATATATATATATACCTTTTTATTTATAGTAATTAACACAATATTTATTTATTATTTTTGAATAAATCCATAATTAAATAAAGCAATATTATAATTAAAATATTATTCTATTTAAAATATTTAAGATCGACAATTAAAATAATATTTATTTAAATCTACAAACATTTAAATTTGCAACTAATTTAATATTTAATTAAATTCTTGGTAATTTCCCAAATCACTTTACTAATTAAATTTAATGCTTAATTGAATTATTTTTCACAGTAATAATAACCATCATTAAATTAAATTAACTAATTAACGCATTACAATCAACAATTAAAACATTAAAAATCAACACTTAAAACAAATGATATAATTTTTTTTTATGCCAAACAAAACATAATACTGGTGAACAACATCGTCAAACAACGAAATCACAAACAAACACTTACTCAAACATCTAGAAAGGCCAATACAGAGGGGCACTATATCCTCTCCCCCTAGGCTTCGACTTACTCCTAGAAGTCGCAAAATAAAATAAAACATACACATCATCTCTAGAAATAATATCACAACATACTCAAATAACGGGAGACACCAAACAAAACAACTGTCGAAACATAAAAACCATAAAGAAGGGTTGCAAGGTGGGGGGTACTCATCCTCATCAAGGATGATGGCAGGGTTGGGGACCCCTTCTTGTCAACTTTGTGTTGCCACATCATACCCATTGGGATTTATGAGGCTCGCCCAGTCCTGACAGTGTAGGTGGAATCGAGGCTTGGGTACCTACAATCCTGCATAAAACCAAGTGTCGAAACAACATATATATATCCAAAATATCCATAATGTGAGAGGAAGTCACGATGTAGTAGGGCGCTCGTGAGCGAGTGATGCTACACCGTCCCTCTCACCTCGTAACATCAATTATATCATTTATGACACTAATTGCATCACAACCAATCATCTCATAAAAATCACTAACCAATGCATAACACTAAGTCCATAAGATAAGCATAACCAATTAATTTACCTTCATCATCGAGATTCGAAGCTGACAACCTAAAAATCACAAACTAGGGTGGAAACATAACACATTAGTACCAATCATTCAAGTCAAATCATTATCTTGAAATGCTACACCTCCATAAAAATGCAACATAGTCACACACAAGGAGCACATATTTTCATTAATATCATCATTTACACACAAGGCATTCGACTTAATTCATTATTCAACACAAAATTTCACCACATATTCGGCAAAGACCCTCAAATAGCAGCTCTTCAGAATCAACAAAACATGATGTATCACTCCCCAAGGCACAAAATCCCAAGTTTAACACACACTCATTACATTCACACACAAATTGACATCACCGGGAATCACATCACAAGGCTACACAAGGGTCCATTTGGATGCCAAAAAGCAGCATACTAATCCATGAGCCAAGAGCT